>CAUJGJ010000001.1:1547500-1580000 GCA_963170055.1 Halisarca cf. caerulea
CCAGTGGTGTGTAGCCACCAGTGGTGTGTAGCCACCAGTGGTGTGTAGCCACCAGTGGTGTGTAGCTACCAGTGGTGTGTAGCCACCAGTGGTGTGTAGCTACCAGTGGTGTGTAGCTACCAGTGGTGTGTAGCTACTAGTGGTGTGTAGCCACCAGTGGTGTGTAGCTACCAGTGGTGTGTAGCCACCAGTGGTGTGTAGCCACCAGTGGTGTGTAGCCACCAGTGGTGTGTAGCCACCAGTGGTGTGTATCCACCAGTGGTGTGTAGCTACCAGTGGTGTGTAGCCACCAGTGGTGTGTAGCCACCAGTGGTGTGTAGCTACCAGTGGTGTGTAGCTGCCAGTGGTGTGTAGCTACTAGTGGTGTGTAGCTGCCAGTGGTGTGTAGCCACCAGTGGTGTGTAGCTACCAGTGGTGTGTAGCTGCCAGTGGTGTGTAGCTACTAGTGGTGTGTAGCTACCAGTGGTGTGTAGCTACAGTACCAGTGGTGTGTAGCTGCCAGTGGTGTGTAGCTACTAGTGGTGTGTAGCTACCAGTGGTGTGTAGCTACTAGTGGTGTGTAGCTACCAGTGGTGTGTAGCTGCCAGTGGTGTGTAGCTGCCAGTGGTGTGTAGCTACCAGTGGTGTGTAGCTACCAGTGGTGTGTAGCTACCAGTGGTGTGTAGCTACCAGTGGTGTGTAGCTACTAGTGGTGTGTAGCTGCCAGTGGTGTGTAGCTACCAGTGGTGTGTAGCTACTAGTGGTGTGTAGCTACCAGTGGTGTGTAGCTACTAGTGGTGTGTAGCTGCCAGTGGTGTGTAGCTACTAGTGGTGTGTAGCTGCCAGTGGTGTGTAGCTGCCAGTGGTGTGTAGCTGCCAGTGGTGTGTAGCTACTAGTGGTGTGTAGCTACCAGTGGTGTGTAGCTACAGTACCAGTGGTGTGTAGCTACCAGTGGTGTGTAGCTACTAGTGGTGTGTAGCTACCAGTGGTGTGTAGCTACCAGTGGTGTGTAGCTACAGTACCAGTGGTGTGTAGCTACCAGTGGTGTGTAGCTACCAGTGGTGTGTAGCTACTAGTGATGTGTAGCTACCAGTGGTGTGTAGCTACTAGTGATGTGTAGCTACCAGTGGTGTGTAGCTACCAGTGGTGTGTAGCTACTAGTGGTGTGTAGCTACCAGTGGTGTGTAGCTACCAGTGGTGTGTAGCTACAGTACCAGTGGTGTGTAGCTACCAGTGGTGTGTAGCTACTAGTGGTGTGTAGCTACTAGTGGTGTGTAGCTACCAGTGGTGTGTAGCTACCAGTGGTGTGTAGCTACCAGTGGTGTGTAGCTACTACTGGTGTTTAGCTACCAGTGGTGTGTAGCTACCAGTGGTGTGTAGCTACCAGTGGTGTGTAGCTACCAGTGGTGTGTAGCTACCAGTGGTGTGTAGCCACTAGTGGTGTTTAGCTACGTACGTATCAGGGGTGTGTAGCTCTTTAGGTAACCTGGCATTTCTAGTGTTGTGGTGGTCCATTGTTGAGCTGTATTGCGTGAAGGTGTACGCACGTATGTATGGAGAGATGTTTGCCATCAGTTTCAGTGAACACTGTGTGAGGTGTGGCTGTGTGTCACAACAGGATGAATTGGCGCATTCTTATTTTTTGTATGCTCATACACGCATACATGCTTATGTGCATATACGTATACCTACACTTGTATTAACATACTTACTTACTTTAGGTACGTATGTCCATACAAGTCTATACGTATGTATGTACGTACATGCATACGTACATATGTACATTCGTATGTACACATGCATTTGTTCTACTATTCGTATATGGGTGCACTTCTTTTGTGCATACATACGTATGTAGATAATCATGCATATACGTACACACGTACGTACATATGTATATACTTACCTTTGTAACTTGCATGATATTAGTAGTTATACTATGTACGTACGTACGTACGTATGTACGTACGTGCGTACGTGAATAGGGTTTGTGAACGTGTGTGTGTGTGTGTGTGTGTGTGTGTGTGTGTGTGTGTGTGTGTGTGTGTGTGTGTGTGTGTGTGTGTGTGTGTGTGTGTGTGTGTGTGTGTGTACTTGTTTGAGTGTTTGTGGGTACATGCACATGTGTGTACGTATGTGGGTACCTGTATGTGTACACTTTGCCAGTAATACGTACGTACGTATGTGCATACATCAATAGTTTGTGAGCATGTGTGTGTGTGTGTGTGTGTGTGTGTGTGTGTGTGTGTGTGTGTGTGTATGTGTGTGTGTGTAAATGTTTGAGTATTTGTGGGTACGTGCACATGTGTGTATGTGGGTACATGTATGTGTACACTTTGCCAGTAATCTGACATACATACGTACATACAAACATATGTACGTACATCAACTTTATTATTTCTTGTACGGTACACATGTATCAACATGCCTATGTATGTACGTACGTATGTATTTATGTTTGTGTACCTAATTCTTGTGTGTAGTTTGGAAAGGGGAGTCAGAGCAAGAAGAAGCCCCCAGGAAGGCTCAACAAGGAGATTGACTTTGAGACTTCAGTTGAAATGGCAAAAGTAGAGCAGTTATCTACTGATGAAGTCAACGCCAAACTCATGAAGATGCTGGACGAAATGAACGTAACCAATGAAGCAGCTCGTCAGGACATCTTAGGACGACCTCTTCCCGACAAGCAAAGCATGTTGAAGAACTTCCTTCTTAGAGAGGCTGCTACCACCAAACATGAGCACAGCAAACCTGAAGACTTTATCAGGGAACTCAGCCAAGACTCTCATGCCAAAGACCATCTCTTCCAAATAGCAGACAAGTTGAGAATATCACTCACAAACAATGGACTAGGGTATGTATGCTGGCACGTGTTGTCCTTGTCCTCAAACTGTGTAGTACATTCAGTACATACGTACATGCGGGTATGTACGTACATACATGCGGGTATGTACGTACATGCGGGTATGTACGTACATGCGGGTATGTACATACATGCGGGTATGTACGTACGTACGTACATGCGGGTATGTACATACATACATGCGGGTATGTACATACATGCGGGTATGTGCATAGATACGAGTATGTACGTACATACATGCGGGTATGTACATACATGCGGGTATGTACATACATGCGGGTATGTACGTATATGCGGGTATGTACGTACGTAATTCTGTGGATTGGAAGGTTTCATTGTAAAAGGAAATGATGAAAACAATGCACAGGAAACAATGTGCAATTCTTGCATTGTTTAGGAAATGTACACACCACAATAGAGTGTAGATCGTGGTGCGTACTTATTGGTACCGTTTATCAAAACACAGTAGCCCAGATCTACATACGTAGTATGTGTACGTATGACTTCGAGGCGAACTTCACTGACACTTCCAAGGAACTTACTATGGAAACAAATCCCTGCGCATGCCGTACACTAGCCCTGGACAATGTTTCAGTATTAGTAGTCAATATCAGTATCAATCCAAAACCGACAATACAATAATTACAATTTGAATAGTCAATATATCGAATACTCAATATATCGACTATCGGCATTTTTCTAGAGCAAGTCAGTTACCTCCATTTTTAATACAAGAACAGACGGATAAAAGTAGGGAAGACTAATAGCAGAAATCCAGTATACGTATGGCGAAGGTTTCCAATTGGCCCAGGTACATAGTGCTAAAATATTTTTAACCAGCCCTCAGTTATGTGAAGTGAGGGATCAGAATTGGGATAGCAATATTGGAGGATAATACTGAGATATACCAACTAATACCGACTATCTGATCAATTAGTTAGTAACTAGTTATAATTGTGAATATTGTCCAGGGCCACCGTACGTACAAGGAATGCTTTCACACTCAATCTCTTAACAAGCCAAACCTGCTGCAAAGCATACATAGTTTCTAGATGTAATAACATTTATATACGTACATACGTACGTGCATACATACATACGTACATACGTATGTACGTACGTATGTACGTTGCTGATAAACTTTTGTGAAACTTCAAATCCACCAAAGGTGTTTCACATAAAATGATGGAATTTTTCTCACAAGTAAACTTTCCCTATCTATGGTAACTGCATACGTACGTACATATGCACACACCTACGTACATAAGTACTGTACGTACAATTAGGTGTTAGGTATTGGTCTGGATTAGCATCCTGTATATGACACACAGGATTCACATGTAATAGTTGTATCCTGCCTTGGTGTGCTACAGCAGCCATAAAGTGCTAATTAATTGACCGAGGGCGCAGCCCGAGGTCAATTAATTGGCACTTCATGCTGCTGTAGCACACCAAGGCAGGATACAACTATTATGTGTCATGGTGAAGCAAAACACTGCAAAATGTGACAATTGACAACTACTAATTAATGAGGCATGAATGGGTTTTGGCTGGCAGGAGATTGACAAGACCCTTGACCTGGGCTACATCAGAGTAGCAGGGGCTACATCGTGAATGTAAGCCCGTGGTACTCTTTGATCCACCCAACTTTCGCCCCCGCACCATGACACATATACACATACTGTATGTACTGTATGTACTGTATGTACTGCATGTACTGTATGTACTGTATGTACTGTATGTACTGTACGTATTAAAAGCCTCAGGCAATGTCTGAGGACCACCTTTAGCTGTAGACACACATACAGTGAAACCTGTCTAGTCCAACACCTCTGTATTTCAACATTGTCTAATTCAACCCCTTCACGAGATACAGTCACCACATTAAAGTATGGTAAGAGTCACTCTGTAATTTGACACTATTCTCAGGTCCCATTGAGTGTCGGATTAGAGAGGTTTCACTGTACATAATTGCGTACATACATACATATATACATATATGCATTGCTATGTGCATACGTATGTGCAGTCACCACAACTTACTGTACTTGTTTTTTGTGCATGTCTATGTAAACCCAGTGGAAACAGTGCATGTACGTATGTACATACATGTATATATGTTTCAATATTGTACATGTTTCCATCATAATTACGTATTTTGTATGTATGTATGTATGTATGTACGTATGTACTTGCAATGTCATTGTTTTTTTAGATGGGTGAAGCAGTTTGGAGAACAGGGAGGACTGGATGTGTTGTTGGAAATCCTTGACTCATGTGCTGGCAGGTGTGTGTGTGTGTGTGTGTGTGTGTGTGTGTGTGTGCGTGTGTGTGCGTGCGTTATGTGCATGCGTGCGTACGTGCGTGCATGTGTGTAAGTGGGTGTGGGTGGGTGGGTGTGTTATGTGTGTGTGTGTGTGTGCGTGTGTGTGTGTGTATGTATAGGGTGAAAGAGTGGTTCAATCTGGTTGTTAGTCTTAACCTCCTTACTGAACTCTTGTCTATCCAGTGACAATCCAATGCTAAAGAGAGTACAGCACACCATTGTGAGGTGTCTGAAGGCCTTCATGAATAACAAGGTATGTAAGCATACGTACGTACACACATGTATCCAGCGGACTACCTGGGGATGTGACCTTTTTCCCTTGTGTGTTTATGCATCTACTTACGTACGTACGTATGTATGTATGTGAAAAAGGAATAGAAGTTGTTAGACATGTTAGTTGTATGTTATTCTAGTTGTAGGACTATTGTTCAACAAGTCTTGAACAATACTCAAACAGTTCTTGTCACAAAATAATCATTCATGCACCATTTCACCCATCACGGGCTTCTTCAGGCGCATGCAATACAGAAATCAAAATAATTGGCTATGCCTAATAGTTACCTATTGGCCTATTAAAGACCAATGAGACAACAGATGGATGTACAGGGTATTGTAATCAGCTACCATTGCAATTATCTGAGTATTACAACAGTCTAACTAGCATTACTACTACAGATCTCCACTAAAGCAATCAATAACCACTGTTAACTACATTTCTACAATTACCGTTACAGTTACTAGTTACAGATTAGTTCCCGGATGTGTGCAAAAGTTACTACACTTTACAAGGATTTAATATTTGTAGTGACATTTTGCCTCTTCAACAAGTCACTGTACTTATTGTAGCACATGACTTACGTAGCCTCAAACTATAACCAAAATCTACCTCCTCAGGGGAACAAATGTATCCACAGGTATAAGAAATATACATCACAGTAGTTGCATGGTGATTGTGTCATTTGATTCAAATAGCAAAAGAATACCAACTACCATTACAACTACTCTGAGACTGAAACAGCTCCATTACAATTGCATTACCATTACTGGCAAATGTATACTCAATTACAATTGATTACAATTACTAATTACCATTACCACAACACTGTCTGCTATCCCATTGGTCTTTTATAGGCCAATGGGTAACTATTAGGCATAGCCAATTATTTTGATTTCTGTATTGCATGTGTCTGAAGAAGCCTGTGATGGGAGAAACGTTACCAAGTGATTATTTTGTGACAAGAACTATTTGAGTATCGTTCAAGACATGTTCAACAATAGTCCTACAACTAGAATAACATACGTACTTATGTACGTATGCGACACAGGATTACTACTTGCTATGCATACATGCACATGCATCTGTGCACATGTGTACGTACGTATGTACATACGTACATACGTATGTAGGTATTCATGTTTTCTGTACATACGTACATGTACATCTTTCTTTATGACGTGTTATGTGGTGTTCACGCATCTATACGTATACGTATATATGTACGTACATGCATAGGTACATGCATACATACATACGTATGTGTATGCAAGCATATGTATGTTTTTGTAAATAACTAGCTCCTAATGTTGTGTTCTTCACTCCTGCAGTATGGGCTGAATCTGATGTTGAAGAGTGATAGAGGGTTGATGGTGTTTGTCAGTGGGATGGACCCACGCAACGAGAGTCTGATGGTTGACCTCTTGAAGGTGACAGCTGCTGTGTGTCTTGTCACTGGAGGACACGAGAAGATCATGGAGGCAGTCACCATTAACGGAGAGAACAACAACTGTCATAGATTTGAGCCCATCATGGAAGCCCTCACCAACACAGACAATCCAACACTAATGGTGAGTAGTACATACATTTGTTAGTGCGTATTGTACAGTGTCAACAGTGACTGTAGTACTGAAGGTTGTACGTATGTACGTACTTCTGTGACCTGCTACATATATGTACGTATGTACATATGTACGTACATACAAGCATATTTTCATATTTTTGAGTATTCTTGTGCCTGATTGCAGGATACATAGACTACTAGTGTTTAGCTAATGTACGTATGTATGTATGTATTTGTATTGGCCTACATATACAGCATTATGTACTGTACATACAGTACTTAGGTTGTTGTCTGTCTTGAATTTGCATAATTTAGATCAGCCCTTTTAGTATGTACGTACGTACGTGCATGCACATACATACGTAATACATGTACTTGTTGTTTACTGTAAGTACGTATGCATACAATACCAAGACAATTTTTACATCTTGTGTGTATGTACGTACGTACGTACTTACATATGTGTTTAGTTCTTTGCTGCTTGTTTTTAACCAGTCAGAGTATATCAATCGATAGTATTCAATGTGATGGTTGTGTATGCACACATATGTACGTACCTTGTTGTCTTACACAAGATTACACCCAATGTGATTGGCGAGCACAGCAAGTTTGTCCTTCAGCCTTCATGCTTCAACTACTGTGTGTGTGGTGTGTGTGTGTGTGTGTGTGTGTGTGTGTGTGTGTGTGTGTGTGTGTGTGTGTGTACAGCATACAGAATGTTTATCAACCCCTCTCCCCCCATCTGCTAACAGGAAGCTTGCATGCAGTTTGTGAATGCCATCCTGGGTGTACCAGATGAGGTTGACTACAAAATTCACTTGAGAAATGAATTCATCCGATTAGGACTGGAGAGACAGATTCCTGTAAGTGCTAGTGTAACACATGTAAATGTACATGTGTATCACTACATATGTACACATCCATACAAGTGCATGTAATCTCCATGCTCATCTCTGAAACTACGTATGTACACATCTTATTGTGTACTCATGCTGACGATGTATACTTTGCCACGCTCAAGTTCTTACATGCATACGTACAGTATGTACATATGTCAGGGGTGGAAGGGGAGATGCACTGGGTGTTCGTGTATGCCCCATAGCCCGGACTGGACAATTCCATAGTGCAATTCATCGTTCATCAGTGCATACATACGAACGTGTGTACATTGGTACATACGTATGTATGTAATTGTACACTGTACTGTACACACAACATGAACATTGGTTGTGTCTTACTGTTTGTGTGTGTGTGTTGTTTAATGTTTCATTCGTAAATTGAAGTAGTTTCAATGGTTGACCTCCATACTCACTCCCCCCTTTCCTCTCCACTATTAGCGATTTCACAATGCCCTACATCAAGGGCTGCTACTCCAGCTTGAGGTGTTTGAAACAGAAAAGGACTCAGACCATGAGGAACTCCTACAGAGACTTCACGAAGTTCAGCTAGAATTCAAATATCCTTTTACATTTGTTGTATGTATTATTGTATTAGTGTAAATACTTTTCTCTGTGTTGTGTGTGTGTGTGTGTTTTGGTGGTGTAGTGTGTGTGTGTGAATGTGTGTGTGTGTGTGTGTGTGTGTGTGTGTGTGTGTGTGTGTGTGTGTGTGTGTGTGTGTGGTGTAGTGTGTGTGTGTGTGTGTGTGTGTGTTTGTGTGTGGTATTGTGAAGGCGTTTGTGTGTGTGTACATTCATGTACGTACCTTCATGTACACCATCCTTAACTCCCCTGCACTGACTCCCATGAGGTGTTTAGGCTGATCAACTCAATGACACACGAGACACCCTCTGCACCCCACTTCCTCTCCATCTTACAGCATATGCTGCTAATTAGAGACGACTACTTCGTTAGGTAAACATTGATGTGTGGGGGGGCGAGGTTGTCTGTGTGTGTATTCACAAGATATCCAACAGTTTTCACTGGAACATAGAACTGTGCGCTTTACATGTTTCTGTACACACATGTGCGCATACATAGTCATACATGCAGTATGTTACTCTCCACTCATACACATACAGTATGAGTATATGCATGTGTGTACTTACTGTACATGTGTATATGGTATAGAGCCAGAATTTACATAGACAATAGACACCTGAGTACAAGTACACTTCTGCATGAGTGTACACACACACACGCACGCACGCACACACACATACACACACACACACACACACACACACACACACACACACACACACACACACACACCATAGTCTCTCACTGAAGGACCATAGCACTTGTATGTCTACCTTTCTACGTATCTCCTCAGACCTCAGTACTACAAACTGATTGATGAGTGTATCAGTCAGATTGTCCTGCGGAAAGGTGGTGTTGATCCTGATTTCCACTTCACTCAGAAGTTTGATTTGGATGTGGAACATCTTATCGGTATGAGATGTGTGTGTACGTATGTATGTCTTCATTTTTGTCTATCAGCATTTGTTCTTGTTTCCCTGCTAATTGGAAATCTCTGGTTGTACGTTTGCTTGTATGTATCCAATCATATTAATTGCAGTGTGTGTATATTTACTGTATTGACGTACGTATGTATGTACACATACTTACGTACATACATGCATCCATGCGTGTACATACATGTGCATAATACATACGTGGACTAGTGTGCATACTACCACTTGTGTTATGATTGAGGTACAGTGAAACCTCTATTAAAGGACACCTCTGAAATGCAGCCACTTCCTTTGCAGGACACCACTGCTCTATCCCATTTCACATCCCTTGCATTGACATGTGTACATATAAAACCTCTGAAGTAAGGACACCTCCATAAAGAGGACAGCTTACTGTGGTCCCAGTGGTGTCCTTATTATAGAGGATTCACTGTACAGGGCAGCTTACTGTGGTCTCAGCAATGTCCTTATTATAGAGGTTTCACTGTACAGGACAGCTTACTGTGGTCCCAATGGTGTCCTTATTATAGAGGTTTCACTGTACAGGACAGCTTACTGTGGTCCCAATGGTGTCCTTATTATAGAGGTTTCACTGTACAGGACAGCTTACTGTGGTCCCAATGGTGTCCTTATTATAGAGGTTTCACTGTACAGGACAGCTTACTGTGGTCCCAGTGGTGTCCTTAATATAGAGGTTTCACTGTATTTACTAATTATTATTGTGTATGTGCATGTACATACGTATGTATGTATGCATATGTTCATATGTAGGTACGAACGTATGTGCATGCATGCAATGTGTGAATGGGTATGGTTGTGTATTCTGGAAGTGCACAATAGCATAAGTACATACATACGTAGGAACGTCTGCATGTTGTGTCCACCAATGTACACAATGCGTGTGTATATACGTACGTATGTGGATATGTACATACGTACGTACACATGTACATGAGTAACAAAGTGTATACATATGTACGTATGTGTACATTCGTATGTACATACCTAGGTACATGTATGTACATACCTATATGCATACACTGCCCTAATTGAAGACAGAATATCTTTTCACCTTTGTGTCCTTTTTATTTTGCATCAGAGGTAATGGTTGACAAGGCAAGAATGCAAGAAGCTGAATCAAGAGCAAACGAACTTGAGCAAAGGGTGCGTGTGGGTGACCATGCATGTTGCATGCTACCACCATTTGTTCCAAACGCAGATCGTCACTTTATTCTGTTCTGTTTAGCTTCAAAAAGAGGAGCAAGAGAGGAACAGAGTGGAGGCTGAACTCTCGAGCATGAAAGAGAAGTCTCAACAGGTGGAATCTCACAATGCCCTCCTTCAGGGGCAGTTCAAAGACCAGTTGGCAAAGTTGACGGAAGATGTACGTTGTGTGGTAGGAGGTAGGGTTGTAGGAGGTTAAGTGGGTTTGTGTGTGTGTGTGTGTACGCATGTGTGTGTGGTGGGTGTGTACATGCATGTGTGCATGTGTTCACACATGCATACTTGCATGCATGTGCATTGATAGTTTTATGTACATGGGTTGTACTGTATGCACAAACAGTCGTTTTGTGTGTAGAACTCATACAGTGTAGTATAGTGAGTAGTTGTACCTCCTTGTTCATACGGGGTTTTATTCTAGTTTGTGATGTAAGTCTTCTTGCACATGTGTGAATGGTAGCCCTTTGTTTCTGCCATAGCTGAAGAAGGCAGGTGGTGATCCGAAAGCCGTTGAAGCTGCATTGAAAGCTGCTACGGAAATAGCCACATCAGCCGCTAGTGTTATGGTACCACAAGAACAACAGAGTGGGCCTCCACCACCCCCACCCCCACCTCCTGGGGGAGCTCCACCCCCTCCCCCTCCTCCACCGGGTATGGGTGGTGCCCCTCCCCCTCCCCCACCGATTGGTGGAGGTCCTCCTCCTCCCCCGGGGATGCCAGCACTAGGTGGTCCAGTTAAATTACCAGCTGGACTCAAACCAAAGAAGAAATACAAGCTGGACGTTCAGATGAAGAGAATGAACTGGGTTCAGGTGAGTTGGAGCCTATATGGATTGTATCTGAAACATGATATGTACAGTACGTACGTATGTATGAGTGTGCTTGCGTAAATATATGTGTTCCTGTTCTAGTTTGTCTGTATATACGTACGTACGTATGTACGTATGTAGGTAGTTATGGCTAATACATACGTACTTACGTATGTGCTATTGTCAGATTACAATGTGTGTGTGTGTGTGTGTGTGTGTGTGTGTGTGTGTGTGTGTGTGTGTGTGTGTGTGTTCAATATTATGGAGTGACTGTTTATGATATACTACGTATGTATGTATGTACGCATGCATGTGTATATGTACTAGTGTTGCCATGATACTCACGATTTATCGTGTATCGCGATATTTCTACAGACGATATGATACACTGAGCATACTTCATGTCATGATACAGGTCCTGAAGAGGCTGCAATGCTGATTGGTGCTTTTGACCTTTAGCACAGTATTGTGGTTTCATAGTCCCTACACCTAACACCCACAGTCAATCAATCAATCAATTGATTAGATGAGTTGTTTGAGCATAGCAACAAGGTACAGAATGCTTAGACTAAACTAGTGTCACCATTGCCAGTTGGTATTTGAACACCACAAGAGGAGATGTCATGCATTGGAAGGTCTCTTGTTGAGAAATGTGATTTGGACTTGAACAAGTGATCAGCTAATATTTCTTTCTGACAACTCTGACTCTACCTATTTCACAATATGCTGATATCGTGATGTATCGTGATACATGTCTAGATAACAAAATATTATCATGATATACGTACTTTTAGCAGTATCGTGGTGACACTAATATGTACATATTATGTACGTACATACATTCGTGCGTACTGTAAATCCACATGTACTGTCATCTTGCCATGTGTCTCGTCCGTAGGTCAAACCTGTGAATCTCACTGACAAGTGCTTCTGGTCCAAAGTCAATGAAGAAAACTACGAAAGCTCAGATCTGTTAACTGAATTAAAGCAATCATTTGGAACTGTCAGAAGTATGTACATACGTATGCACATTGTGCTTAGCTGTCTTACTTGATATGTGTTCAATCTTTCCTGTCCTTTCATCTTTATTATCTTCTAGTTGCTTTATTTTGCCTTACTGTTGTCATCTTGTGTATACTGTATGTACGTACATATATGTTGTCATCTTCACTTTGTAATACGTACATCTGTATCTGTATTGTACATGGAAACTCATTATAAAAATCCCAGGGGACACTGAAAACTTTTTCCTTGTATCAGAAATTCACTGCAAACAGTTACACTTTCATAGTAGAACATTAGCTGGGTCACATGAGTTTATTCACTAAACACAGAATTTCACTGTAAAAGTGTTCTTTTATAACGAGTTTCCACAGTGTTAAGTCCCCCTTTGTTCCAGCTTGCAGCTAATGAAACAACCTCTTTTGTGAAATTACTGCCTTTGACAATGCTGTGATGCGTTTTTTGCTGGATTCTGGTTTGTAGGAGGTACAAATGTTGATCTTGGGAAAGCAAAGTTTGTGGCCAAACCAGTGAAGGAACTGCGTGTCCTTGATCCAAAGTCAGCTCAGAACATCTGTGAGTGTGTCTTCCCATGCAGGGTCAAGCAATCATACTGTACTCCAAACAGGATATTACATATATACATTTGTATGTATATACATACTTACGTATGTACAGTGTTATGTATGTACATATGTACGTACATATTTATGTACACTTTTCTTTCAGTTGAGGTCTCCTCCATGCAGAAGCCTGTAGTGTTCAGAAGCCTGATGTAGTAGTTAAGTGTTAGCAGTGTCTCTCTAGCCTGTAGTGTTGATGTTTGTGTATACAATATGTGGAAACCAGATTCGTGTACACTAAAATACTTTACAGGGACGAGTTTTGCATCTTGCTCTATATCCTCCTCTCTTGGAGTCCACATTAGAATCTCATGATAGACAGAAACACAGATTTGCTAGACAAAGTGTGGTACATATTTGTACGTAGGCACACATGGACATACATTTCATTTTGCCCTTCTCCCATGGCAGCCATTTTACTGGGTCAGCTGAAGCTGGGACACCAGGAGATAAAGCGCATGGTGATGGTGGTGGATGATGAGAGAGTCACAGAGCAGCTGTTGCAGCAGCTGCTGAAGTTCCTCCCTGGTCCAGACCAGATGAAGCAGCTGCAGGACATGAAGGGGATGATCAAGGATCTCAGTGATGCTGAGCAGTTCTGTGCTGTGGTGAGCTACCAACTGAGTGTGTGTGTGTGTGTGTGTGTGTGTGTGTGTGTGTGAAAGTATTTATACGTATGTACGTACATGTGTATTGTACTTTTGGTGTATATTTTCTCACTCATTTTATGTGAGTGTGCGTACATACTAACATACGTACATACATGTACTGATTATGCATATCCAGCTGACGTGTGCATTGGTACATATTTTGGATGTAAAGTATGTATGTATGCTTCATACATTCATATGTATAGTATGTATTGTCCACTTCATGTGTACATACATACGTATGTACTGTATATGTATTATATGCTTCTTGTGTATGTATGTATATGTATTGTATGTGCAAACATACGCACACAGGCTCACATCTGTACACTTGAAGTACATTATTGTGTGGTCTGTTGTTGTATGTACTCTGCAGATGGGGGACATAAAGAGACTGACTCCGAGATTGGAGTGTTTGTCCTTCAGATCACGGTTTGATGAGGAAATGGAGGAAATGATGCCAGTGAGTGTGTCACATTATGCAATACTTACTCCGCTACTGTGTTTAACTCTATATCAGTATTAGCATCAGTATGAGAATCTTATTTAGTCCGGGGAACCAATAGCTATGTATGTTCTTCAATCTACTTAACCCTTTGTGCTGTTTGTGTCTGTACAGATGCTTGTTAGTATGATACCTTGGAACTTGCTTAGTTCCAATGTATTATTTAGTAGTGAAGACATAGGTGCAAGGGCTGTATGGCATACAACATGCCAAATCCCGTGGGCGCAAAGCTCCCAAGGGCAAGTGCATTTTATATGCCATACAGCCCGAGTGCCTATATCTTAACTATTATAGCATCCGTTCAAGGACTTTGGGCAAGTGTTTTTGACTTTTAGATATTCAACAAAGTAATTTGATTGTTAAAATTCGAGTTTAAGAAGGGAATCGGCAGTAAGAATTGTTAAAGAAGACTTTCTCTGCTACAATGCTAAGTTCGCTTCTCGTAGTGGCAAAAATAGGCTTTTTATGGTTGGAATCAGTGAGTATTTCTTCAGAATGCTATTATATAGGTACGATTTTAAAGTATAAACTCACAGAAGAGTTAAACGCCCATATTTTATACAATATATAATCACTGTATAATTGTACCATTACCATGGTAACGGATGCTATATATTGGTATTCGTGATGAGTACTCACTAACCTGGGTCAGTACGTACTCCTGGATAGTAAGTACTCCTCATTCTGTCCCCTTCTATACATACAGTACACAAATATGTCCTGATAGTACCTCTGTACTGATTTTGTCTGCCCTTGGAGCTACGTACTTACTTGCTAAGCAAGTTCCACTGTAGGTGAATATACATATGTATGTATGTACTATATACGTATTATGTACATACATACGTATGCATATACATATTACATATGTACGTATTATTATTGTTTACGTAGGCATGTAGTATACGTAGTCCACCTCACTCAATCTTGCCTAGCTGAATAAGTGAATTCCGTTTGTAGAATTTCTGACAAGTCAAATACATTTATGTTTTGCCTTACCCCTGCCCCACAGTTACATAGTATGTACATACGTACGTACTCTTGTGTATGTTTAGTTGTAGTGAATGTACGTATGTACGTACTTAATATGCATACACGAGTACCTGTATCTGTATTCATACATTTCAGTCCATACTCGGTATACGGTTTGCTTATTACCTTTCGTGCTATTCTTCTCAGAGCGTGTCAGCTGTTGTGTCAGCATGCAGAGAGATCAAAACAAGCACAAAGTTTGCTAAACTGCTTGAGGTGAGATTCCACCGCTTGTGCAAAGCACTGGGTGACTCTGTAGCCAGCAGTACGTATGTACACCTGCTGAACTTCCTCTAGCGAAAACAGTGTCTATAACATTTTTCAGTGCTAAAATGAAGCAGCACTGTTCATTCATACATATGTACATACGTACTACTGTACTGGAAGATGAGTGAATTGTCCATGTATATTATGTTTGTACATACACACGTACGTACATGCGTACATGCATATTATGTGTTTCTACACATGGTCTTTTGTATTGGGTAAGTGTAGATACATTATGTACTAGAAACTAACTAGAAACTACATGCGCAAGGGGAAGTAACACATGTGTATGTGTGTATGTACATAATGTAGACTATTCTGGTAGTCTATAATGCAGGAATGACTCAAAATAAAATGGCTGCCATCTGTACATACGTACGTACGTGCTAAGCATATTTTTGCTAAAAGTCACTTCAACTACATTTGGAGGTCTATATTTTTCCCTTCATACATGTGTCATACTGTACATACGTACGTACGTGGAATTCACACACATGCATGAATGTACATACGTATGTACCTAGTGTATTTTATATACTTATTTGTATTTATTTGTCAAGTTTTGTATTGTGCTTTATTTGTTACTTTCTGCATCCATAGCTTGTCCTGATGATGGGAAACTACATGAATGCAGGGTCAAGAAACCAGCAGAGTTACGGGTTTGAGCTGAACTATCTGACAAAGGTATGTTAGGGACACATCTTGCACACATACGTACATACGTACATACATACACACATGAATGTACGTACATATAATATACATTCATAGATGCCTACAGTAGAAGCCATGTTTACATAATATGTACTAGTACTTCGTGTGTGTGTGTGTGTGTGTGTGTGTGTGTGTGTGTGTGTGTGTGTGTGTGTGTGTGTGTGCATGTGTGTGTGTGTGTGTGTGTGTGCGTGTGTGCGTGTGTGTGGAGGGGAGGGGGTCGTGTGTGATGTCCAACTGATCATGTACATGTGTAAATACGTACAGCTTCTGGATTCACTGAAGGCATTTATGCTATGTATGTTTCAACTCTTAGGTTTTGTTCTGTCTGTTCTTCAGACTCATCTCTAGTTTACCCCACCTTTTACCTGCTACCTCACCCTCTGCTAGTCAGTGTTTACACTACAGAATCTTCTTCATTTCCTCTCTTGCATTGAATTTTTTTGAGCTTTTACCTCCCATTTTTTCAACTCTATGTAACTATGTACATATTTCATGTGATAGGTACATATGTGTAGGTACTGTACATAGGTACATATGTGTAGGTACTGTACATAGGTACATATGTGTAGGTACTGTACATAGGTGCATATGTGTAGGTACTGTACACAGGTACATATGTGTAGCTACTGTACAAAAGTACATATGTGTAGGTACTGTGCACAGGTACATATGTGTAGGTACTGTACATAGGTGCATATGTGTAGGTACTGTACACAGGTGCATATGTGTAGGTACTGTAAATAGGTGCATACTTGTACGTATGTATGTTGTGGGATGTAGGGAATGTGATGTCTGCCAGATTTTCACATTCTCAAATTATTGAGCTACTCTCAGTTGATACTGATAGAGACTGTCATGTGGATAGGGTCTGATGATGATGATGTTGGATTTTTTTTTGCCTACCTCTTTTAGCTATCACACACTCGATCAGCAGACCAGAAATCCACTCTGCTGCATTTCTTGGCCAACATGGTAGAATTGAGGTATCCAGATGTAATGGACTTTGCTAAGGATCTCCGAAATGTGGAAGCAGCTTCTCGAGGTGTGTATGTGTATATGTGTGTGTTTGTGTGTGTGTGTGTTTGTGTGTGTGTGTGTGTGTGTGTGTGTGTGTGTGTGTGTGTGTGTGTATGTGTGTGTGTGTGTGTGTGTATGTGTGTGTTTGTGTGTGTGTGTGTGTGTGTGTGTTTGTGTGTGTGTTTGTTTGTGTGTGTGTGTGTGTGTGTGTGTGTGTGTGTGTGTGTGTGTGTGTTCATATACTGTAGTTTTCTGTGTTCACTTGTGCATGTGATTTTTTATATATATACAGGGACTATGGCTTGTGTACATTTATACTGTAGCATATGCAGCTAGACATGTACATTAGTTAGTATAAGAAGTACATACATACAAGTGTACATGAGTGTAGTCTACATTGATACCAGTGCATATGTATTGTATAGTACCTGTATAATATACGTATGTGTGTACACTGGTAAATGTGTTGTGGATTTGAATACAAGCCAAGTATGCCTGTTGTGAACCATTCTGTTATGGGTTAGTAGAAGTTTGTACATATGTATATACTTACAGTACTAGGCCTACTTATGTAGTATAAGTGCATGTATACGTACGTATGTATGTATATGTGCTGTCAGTTTGAAGAAGTGCAGAAGTACTAAGGTGGCTGTGAACCTTTGTGTCCGGTGTTGCATGTCTTCAGTGTCAGAAGAGGTCATTCAGAAGCAGATGAAATTGACAGAAGTGGCCATGGGCAAAGCAGAGAGTGAGCTAAGCCATCACAAGAAATCAGATCAGGACAAGTTCCATGAGAAGATGAAGGTGTGGACGTGTGTGTGCAGCAGTCTGCTATATTGTACATGCTTGCATACGTACTGTATATACATACGTATGTACACTCTGCACTCTGATAACAACATCGAGTACAGCAGTTATCAATGTATGGATGTTAGTCAGAAGTGTATATGCACATACGTACATACTTATCCATACATAGTGTGCATGTGTATTTACTTTCATAGCTGTGCTAATTCTTTGTGTGAGTATACAAAGTTTGATGTTGCATTATTGGCCATGAGTGTTCATAATGTGTAGATTGTGTGTATACATTTTGTACAGTAGTTCATACATAATAATAATGTTATGTATATGTTATACTGCTCTTACCAGTTTTGTTGTGTGTACTGTCTGTGTTGACAGGAGTTCTTGAAGAGGGCTCAGGGAGAGTTCACTCGTCTTCAGGAGCAGTACAAGCTGATGGACAGAGCGTTCAGCGAACTCTTAAACTACTTCTGTCTGGACAGAAAGAAGGCTCCTATTGACGAGTTCTTTGGTGACCTCAACAACTTTCTCAAAGACTTTGAGGTGTGTATGTACATAGTACTGTATGTACATATGTGCATAGGCTACAAACATACTGTATGCGTATATGTACTGCATGCAAATGAATAACACACTGCAGTAGTCTACCTAGTGTTACTGAGAGCTTGTGACGAGGATATGTAGAGTCTTGTTTGTTTTGTGGAGATAGAACCATCTACGTAGGTACCGTGAAGCCCCTACGATCCTACTCTACCTACGGTACTTCCCATAGAAATTTTAACCTTTGACGACCGACGAGCAGGTGACGACCGACTGACCGACCGCTGACTGACCGCAAATAATCACTACGTCATGACCGCGTGGTATGTCTTCATTGCGCAAGTCCCTGAGTTGACACTAAGTGTGAATGGTCGACTGGCAAAGCGAATACGTTCATTTGACGAGAGATGAAGCATTCCTATCGTGCTAGCTGCAGCCTTAGATTATCAATGAAGGTATCTGAGAACGAAACTCGTAAGTTACTCGTCGGAAGGATTGTACGTCGGTGAATTTATCTTAAAAAAATGACGTGTAGACCGGTCTACGTATTCTTCAATATAGTTCGCCATTGTCTGATTTACTGGCCTGATGAAGACCTCGTATCTATCGTCAAACACAACCAAGTGATTGTGCCTCAAGTGCCGCCCGCCTTTGTCACGGAGTGACCCTCCTTCCCTAAAGAAACCACTATCTGGGTGTAAGTCTTGCCCATTCGCCTTAGATAAAGTATCCGCTGCTTTGTGTAGCCAGAATAAACCATACTGAACAAATCAAAAAGAATCGCGCAAACTCGCTCAAATCACACTCGCTAATCATTTGCGCAACTATTCTTATGTCACGTGCACGGTTGCGACGACTGACCCCTGACCGACCGTGGACTGAACGACTGACTGAACGACTGGAACTGTTAAAATTTCTATGGGAAGTACCGTATGTTGTCCAACATTCTTTCTAATCCAACCATTTCATGCCATGCAGTCACCACATTAAGTGTGTTTCAAGTCACTGTGATAGTCTCCTAATCTGACACTTTTTCAAGCATCAATGAGTGTTGGATTAGAGACATTTCACTGAACGGTATCCTGCACATGTCAGTTTGTAAGTGACATACTCACTAGGGGTGATACGTGTGTGCCATACGTATATTCATGCCTAGACTGCATACTCATCCACACATGATGGAACACGTGATGGAAGGCATGATGGAACACATGATGGAATGCATGAATGCATACATACGTATTATATGTGTATGCTCATTCGGGTTGTGCACTTAAATGCGTACATACATACATACGTGAGTGTGTGTCTCTCTCTCCTCAGCGTGCACGTTTGGAAAATGCAAAGATCAGAGAGCAAATGGAACGGCAAAAGAGGATCAAGGAACAGAGGGTATGTTTGTGCATAGTTGCCAGAACCTACTTACCTGCATACATATTTGATGTTCATGTGTTGATAGTACTTGTTCTGTTCAAGACTTATTGCCTTTTTTTGCTTATGGTTACCCATTGTGTGGCGAGTGTTCACTAGCTGTGTCACACTGATCTACCTCTAGCTGTGTCACACTGATCTACCTCTAGTGTTGTTACCTTTGATCTCACTTTTGCAGGACAATCAGAAACAAACCAGACAACAAAAGCAGCAAAGAAAACGAATAGACATAACAGGAGGTGTGTGTGCATGTGTGTGTGTTTTTGACAGTCTGTTCATTTTGTACATTGCCTCACAATATACCATCAAACACTGCTTTCTACATAGACGCATAATATTATGTGTATCATGTATTAAAATCATTAGACTAACTCGCATTAAATTTGAGAGATAGGTACAGTAGCTACAAAGCTTGTACACACAATGTCATGCAGGAACACACACAAGTGCTTTTCATAAAATGTTTTCCTTTTATCTACCATTTATGTTTAGATGACGACAAGGAAGGTGTTCTCGATGATCTACTGGCATCGCTACAAACTGGATCAGCTTTCGACAGGTGAGTGATGTCAAATGGTCCAGATGTACGTAGCAATGTTATGTGCAACATTAGTCTTATCATTTACCATGGAAATGGTAGTTTTCTCTGGTTACATGTGGAAATGGAGGCCTTTGATCTATTCATATTGTTACTTGTATGATTGGAGCAGTGTATGTTGGACTGTTTGCCATGAACTCAGGATTTTATGAATTTGGCTTTGGCAATCCCTGATCCCTGATTTGCAAATGTTTACCACATGTTTGATTTCGCCTATTTGCATGGTCACAACGTATGTGTGTGTGGGTGGGTGTGGGTATGGGTGTGTGCGGCCTTGTAATAATAATAATAATAGTAATTATAGTAAAGTGTAATAAAATATTAGTATTAGTAAAGTGTGTGGGGGTGGGGTGTGCGGCATTGTAATAATAATAATAGTAATTATAGTGAAGTGTAATAAAAATAATAGTATTAATAAAGTGTGTGGGGGTGGGGGTGGGTATGTACGGCATTGGCCATTGTGAAAATTTCACAACTCAAGAATGTCATCAATTGCGATATTTTAAGGAGGCGCAAATATTTGTGAATTGAACTCTCTTGTAATGGTTGCTGCCTTACCCTTGAGTTTGCACTGGGCAATGGTTATTTGCATACTAAAGTGTTTGCAAAGGAGGCCCAATTGTGATTTTCCAAGACTACTCGTTGTAAAAATTTCCCAATTTACGTTAAGATGAACAATAAGTAACTCTCATGCCACTGTTTAACCCATCCCAGAAGAGGTGTTTCAATGGAAGGCGCACCAATGTAGTGTTGGATGTGTATGAATTTTGACTGTATAGTTTCTTCTTGTTGACTGGTTCCCCCTTTCTCTTTGTCACTAACAGAGGCAAGAAACGGGGAAGAAAGCCTAAAGGTGAGTAGACAACAAGTGTGCTGTGTCAGCAGTTCATTACACGGGATGAAACTTTCATGGATCAGCAATTTTCACAATTTTTGTGGTTTTTATTTCGTGGATTCCCCTTTCATCCTACCTTCATTTAGCCTTTTATTGATACAAACTTCGTCTGTTTGTGGATGAAAGCCATCAGAAAATTAAGTGAAGGTTCTGTGGTGCTTCTCAACAAGCCCTGTTCTTTTGGCAGCCATTTTGGTTGTTGCATAAGAGTCTGACATAAATTTTCATGCATGGCTTCCAATCCATGAAAACTGCAAAGTTTCATCCCACGAAAATAGAGCACATACTTTATGAGCTAAGATTGTTGATAGTACGTTATGTTGCATGATGTATGTACGTACATATGCGCATACCTATGTACCTGATTTATTGCTTTACCGCTCCCCTGCTGCTTGTGCTCACATTCATGGGGTGTTCTATAATATGGAGTTGGACTATTCTCAAGTACTGCACCGACACACAGTGTACTAGTTCCGGTATGCATACGTAATGGCATGCCACATCAGTGTTCTCCCCAGAAATAATTTCAGACATGTTAAATATGTACATACGCACATGCATACGTACATCATCATATACATACAATACATCATAAATTGCTTGCAACTTCAATTAGTGCACCAGCATGATCTGTACTAAACATAGATTTTCAATAATCTATGAATGCATGTATGTTTTATTCTACAAACGGTATCAAATGTTAGACAAGAAGGCATGTTGAACCGACATGCCTTAAGATACCTGGGGAAAACACTGCACATCGTCCCTGTATTTGCATACTTTAGTAGTTTACAGGAACAAATATGTGAAAATGCTATTGCTGTGTATGTTTGTTTGCATTCCCTTATGCAGAGGAGGAGCGTAAGCCTATTAAGTTCATGCAGTCACGGTCTAGGGAGAACTCACAACCAGCCATCACTCCTCCCAGAGATGTCGACACTGCTGTTATGAACTTTGGAAACAAACCTAAGGAACCAAGCCCTCTGAGGGCCTTGTCAAACAACACCGACAGTTCATCTTCTAGAAGAAGTGCCGAACGTAAACTATCAAGTGGGCATTCAGAAGCAAAAGGAATCCTAGATCGATTGCGGAAACAAGGAAACAACTCATCAAGTTCTGTAGCGGCTGATATGCCCAGTACTATGTTATAGCACCTTTCCCAAATGTACATACATAAATCAGAACAGATTCTCTATCCTGTAGCTACACCTGGTCTTTGTCACTCAAATGCTCTTGATTTGTAGTACTATAGTGTGACTGTACCCGTGCACTCCACCATACACATCTGTATTGCCAATTGTAAAACTTATAGCAACTATTCATTGCAACAATAATATATATTCAAATGTGTATGAATAAATTATGAATAAGTTTTAAATGAAATTAATAATTATAATAGTATTTCTGCCAAAAGGGGCAATATATAGTGCAAAGTCTTCTATGTTGGCCTATTTTATTTCCACAATTTGAAGTATAATGGCATGCACTGTATAGTGCCTGTTTTTTAATGTCTTATAGCTGGACACCTCGATCAGGACACCTCCATATAATAGGGACACTTAATTTGGATGGTCCCCAAAGTGTCCGCATTCTACAGGTTCCACTGTATATACACGTTCCAAGTTATAATTAGTGCATGTCATGTGGCACAGTTTTGGCATGTACCCACATTTCTATGGCTGAATCTACGTACATGAAGCATTAATTTCAATGACATTTTTCTGTATATATATATATATATATATATATATATATATATATATATATATATATATATATATATATATATATATATATATATATATATATATATATAATAATTAGATCATATTATGAAGTATATATATATTATACTTAATATTCATTTTCTTTCTGCTCATATATAATATATACTTGCATGAGTTATTTTTTACATGCATGTGTACAAATAGTAGCATTGTGTGTGTACATGTGTTTAGCATTGAGTAAGCTATATATTATATATACTAATTATATAAATATACATTGGTTTATCAATTATTATTAAATTGTTTCGCACATTGTAAAATATTTCAACCTAACTGTATTCTCATGCAAGATCCAACTCAGCACTTTTCAGGAAACACTGCATGGATGTATATATGTATGGCGACATTGTACACTTGGTCTACTTGCTATGCATACATGCAGTGCAAGTATGATCAAATGAAAATGATATTTTTTAATGTCTATATAATATATATATATATATATATCCCGAGCCAAAGGCAAAGGGTATATCTATCCACAAACTTTTGACTACGTATACGGAGACTGAAGATCATGAGTCGCAGACATATATTATTGTGCACAATATATATATAATTATATAATTTATATAATTATATATATATATATATATATATATGTATATACACCTGGCAGCCATAGATCATACAATATATTATTAGTAATATGCTTTTTTTTCATAGTAAGGTCAAACTGAGTTTACCTCAATTATGCACATGTAATAAAAAACTTTTCTTGATACTTTAGACCTTCTAACAAACCAGTACTTGGTGTTATAAAAATTAGTCTAGGCGTTCAGTGAAGATATCTGATTAATATCATATCTAGCGGGTTCAGATTTTCCTTGATCAATCCCGTGATGGGAATTTTCCAAGGAACATCCATTATTGCTCTGATAAAGGGTGGCATTCCAAGAAAAGGCCTTATAGCACATTCAATTTGGCAATTTAAAACAGCAATCAATGTTTCGTCTCAGATTTGCATGGTTGCATGGTACATTTCTATGTGGCCACAGTGTTGACATCATGCACTAGTCTATAGCTGCTATAACCCCATAAAAGTATGGGGCTAGCAGCTAGAGTACATATTAATAATATTATACACATACTATCTAGCTATGGCAAGACTGCATGGCTAGTGCTAGTGCAATGTGTCCACAATACCATCAAAGATTTCAGTACACTGCATGCCCATGATCATGGCTTTTCATACATGTTGATAGCATCCATGATAGAAGCAAAATTATTAGAAAGCATAATATTACTGACTCTGTACATCTGTACATATTTTAAAAAATAATATATAACTAGTCTAAGAGTCATTGACATACACTGTATAGCAAGTAGTATACCATCTCCATACACTCAATGTTTCCCAAAACGGGGCGACAGGTCTTGAAAATCTCGTAAGGTTAAATTGTTTGTGCAAGACAATAGTCAATGCAGACTGGTCATACCTGGAACATTTTCTGTTTGGTACATCCTCCGGTCTGGTGTTTGCATTAGGAAGTCTTTCAGGAGGCATATCATCACAGATCAATGCATGTCCAGGTGGCTCAAGGCAAGACTGATCGTTCGCACATTTTAGCAATTCATTGTAGATTTTTTCATACAAAAAAGGACAGTTGCGGAGAAACTGCTTCCCTGATTCTACTTGTGACTTTTTGCCCATCTGAGCTCTTGTTACTCCAAACCATTCATACATTGCATCATAAGTATACATACCATCATAAAACCCATACAACATTTCAGCTCTGTAAGGAAAAATCTGGAGATCATGGAGAACCTTATATGTCACTGGCTTGTACAGACGTACACTTGCATCCATCCAAAATACAATCTCGTGTTTTTGTAAAATTGCATGGATTCCAAAAATCTTCCATGCATAGCTTCGCAAATGGCTAACATAGTCAGGGTAAAGTTTAAATGGAAAAGCGATCACCTCAACGTTGTGTAAGCTGTTCAGATGCTTTACTTGACAGGGCAATAGACCAAGGTCATACACCAATATTTTCACATCTGGATGGAAGTTTTGAACAGAGCCTATTGCATCATGTACTTCATCATAGTGGTCCGATGATATCCCTGTCAGGACAACCATCTTACAAGCCATGAAGTCGATACAACTGCATGTTGGACTGGATGAACTTCTGTTTCCCAATGTAGTCTCATTCACCACTCCGCACAATTCTGGCAGTGATTTGTTCCGTGCATATTTACAGCAGGCTTCCTTGTTGAAGTACGGTTGAGGATTAATTATTCGTTTGCTCAAGCTATCATCACATTTTTGCGCTTTCTCGTTCACGGATACCACCGATGGCTTACGAACACTGACAGGTACCGTCACAGTCTCTTGAGGTGGGCACCCCTTTGGTACTGGAAGACCTTGTTCGGCTACCTTTTTAGGTTCAGGTCCATATGCAGGACTTGCAGCTTTAGGTTCTGAATCAGGTCCTACGACTTTAGGTTCAGGTTCAGGACCTACGACTTTAGGTTCTGAATCAGGTCCTACGGCTTTAGGTTCAGGTCCTACGACTTGAGGTTCTGAATCAGGTCCTACGGCTTTAGGTTCAGGTCCTACGACTTGAGGTTCTGAATCAGGTCCTACGGCTTTAGGTTCAGGTCCTACGACTTTGATCCGGGAAGAATTTTTACGGAAACAAACCAACCCAGTAAAGATTAATAAAAATGCAGATACTGTAAGAAGTTTGCAACGACGACGTCTTAGCATCTTCAGTTCAGGGGAGCACAAGAAAGGTTTCGCCGTAGTCTCGCGTAGGTAGACCTAGTCTCGTACCCAGCCCCAAATGGCGGGTGGAAGTGGGGCTGGGTACGAGACTAAGGTAGACCCTAATATATAAGCAAATTATGCTTATTATACTAAATACTATAATAATATATATATATAATATTAGAGTAAGTAATATAAATTCGGCCGCATAGCAATTCGGCCACCTCGAATTCCGTCAACTTTCAAGCTGTACCTCCGAAAGCACTACTAGCGAAGGACCATGAAGTAGTTAAACGATACAGCAGTAATTGTGGGAATCCGTTACCCTTGGATGGAATACGGCGCATTCTACCTTAGTGACCGAACATGTATTAATTCGGTCATTCTAATGGAAGTTCGGACGCCGATGTTCGTTCTCTTTGGAAGTTGAGCGGAATCAATCGAAACGAGTACTATATACTCTTCAATATACTGTCTCTCTTTCCTGCAAGTTTCAGAGACATACTTTTCAAATTTTCGGGAAAGAATAGAAAAAGATTGTACTCGTTACTAAAAATAGAAATTCAGCCACCACGTGATCTTGTGACGCCCAGCTGGTACAACGCGCATTTCGGAAACAAAGGAGCTGACTAGTGCGGACAATGCAAAGGAAGCAACATGAACAAAGCCAGAAAAAGGTACTAGTTACATATATTTATACGTATTCAAATGATTGCTGTCAGATAATACTAGCTGCAGCAGCTATTCTTGTTTGATTAAGCCCTGTATGTAGGAAGAAGCCCACTAAAAGGAGGCTCACCACTGTCCACAATAGAATCTGATACAATATATACAACTTACATCACAAAACAGTGTATAGCTAGATAATTCTCATGAAGTTGAAGTTTGATATACAGTACATGGAACCTGTTGCTGTAAAAGCATATGCACACACAACACAGCCACTTAGGAATTTATAATGGTGAATTGGACCCAGGTAGAGCAATTTTAAATCAGTAATAGCAATTGGCTTGCCCTGGGTAGCATTCGGTGAGTCTGCAAATTAAACTGTTCATTTGTCACCCTCACACAGTACTGCTGCGCCGCACTGCATGTTCAGTACACTGATATGTACTTTACAATTTTGAATTAATATTCTATGTGTGCATTATTGTACTATTTTCTCCGCCGATGTTCTCACAATTGCAAGTGTATGTGCTTATGTTCCAAAGCATCAATAACATACTAGGCATATATTATTAGAAACAGTACAACAGTCACTGAATGATTTACTGACATGTGCTTTCGCTGTGTACACAGATGTACTCACACCCAACATTGCAGAGTAGAGTCATCAAACCATCTGCTGGATTCGGAGTTGGTAGATCATCTCCAACATGTACAACCAAGACAACAGCAAGGAATGGAAGATACAAAATGTATGATGTACAAACCATGCAGCAAGCACTTGATGAGATAGAAAAGGGAATGTCAATTCGTAGAGCAGCGGAAGCGTACAACATTCCTAGATCAACTCTTAGTGATATGGTGTCAGGGAAGTCCTCAATAGATGCAAGGTCCGGGTGTGCAATCTTGAGCTGTGCAGAGGAGCAAGAATTGTGCACATTCTTGGTAGAAGCTGCAAAGATTGGATATCCACGCACTTGCCAACAGGCTATTGCAATAGCTCAGGAGATAGCAGACAAGAAGGGTATCGACTCAACGGTTACAAAAGGTTGGTGGCAAAGCTATTGTGCACGGTTCCCCCAACTAACGCTGAGGAGTTCTGTTCCACTGACAAAGGCAAGGCATAGAGCCACAGATCCAGCAGTACTCGACACATACTATGATATCCTTTACGAATGCCTTTCAAATAATGAGATCCTTGATGAGCCAGCCACAATTTACAACTGTGATGAGACGGGCCTCCCCATCAACCCTGCAAGCCACCAGGTGATCACCACCGTTGGGTCCAAGAATACGTTTACCATCACAGATGGCACCAAAGGCCAGTACACTGTGCTAGCATGCACGTGCGCAACTGGAACAGCCATTCCACCATTTATCGTATTGAACAGAAAGTCTCTTGGTCGGGATTTCACTAAGGGTGAAGTTCACGGTACCCTTTATGGTTTGTCTGCAAATGGATGGATGACGCAAGAGCTTTTTCATCAATGGTTCCTCAACCACTTCTTGAAGTATGCTACTCCACAACGGCCAATAATTCTAATAATGGATGGCCATTCTTCCCATTATAGTCCAGCCACCATCAAATTAGCAGCTGAGCACAAAGTTATCTTGTTCACTCTACCACCAAATACCACCCACCTCACACAGTCGCTAGACAGAGCATGTTTTGCTCCGCTGAAGAACGCGTGGAGGGAAATTCACCACATTTTTCTCACTAACAACCCAGGAAGAAGAGTGACACACAATGACTTTAGTGCTCTATTCGCTCAGGCGTGGTTCAAATCTATGACTATGGCTAACATCATAGCTGGTTTCCGGGTTACAGGGATTTTCCCCTTCCAACGCATGTCGTTAGAGCCTCCATCAACCAGTGGTCCAACACTAGCAGAGAGGACTGGTTTAGCGTACATTCCCCTTTTCACCCCTACCAGGACAAAACAACCATTGGACATGACCACAAATTCAGGTACACCATACCTAGCTAAGAAGGAATCTACACCCATCATTCAAGCTAAGGTGACCATGAGGACACAGACATCGATCAGCAACATTCTGGAGGAGCACATCAAGCCACCAAGTGCAAATACCAGTCACCTGGCGAAGCCTCGCAAGGAAGCATCAACTGCTTGTGTCGTGACCAGCAAGGAAAACCTAAAGGCACTAGACTTGAAGCAAAAGGCAAAAGAAGAAAAGGAAGCGAAGAAGTTAGAGAAACAAAGGATGAGGGAAGACAAGGCCAAAACCAAAGCTGCAGTCAAGGAGCAGCAACGTAAGCTTGGACTTGACATACATATATACATGACTACGAGTGCTGTCTTCTATGTACGTACATGCATAGTACATGCAGTATACCAGTTGAGAATTTAATTCTTGGTATTATGCATGCAAATGCATTTACCTAATTGCATACATCTGCGTACATGTGGTTTAGAGTGAGTTATGTAATTATAGCTGTTGTAGAAGGGAATACAACATATTTTATGTACATCATAACATCAATGGATTATACTTTCTGTCATTTATATTTTTAACTATACTATTACAGCCATGCAACAGCAAGATGGAGGATTGATAAGTGTGAGCCCGAAGCAGTCAGCTTCAAGGACACTAAGGGAGAGTACAAAGCAGTCATCTTTAACCAAGCCTTTGAAGAAAGGTACACACAAGGAGGAGGTTGCAATGACGCTGTCGGCACATAAGACGAGTCCAACAAGTACTGGAGAACAGGGTGAGAATGCAGTGGGTTGCATGTACATATGATAATAGGTTTGCTGAAATTCCCAATTTGAAACAATTACTTAAGTGCGCCCTCGCTTATCCGACCACATTTGTTCCTCAAATAATGTGTTGGATAAATCAGGGTAAATTGTATACAGAGTAGTGATGGTGATTCAAAGCGGAGTGTCGGTAAATGAGGTTTTCGGATCAACCAGGTGTGACTGTGCAAATGATTGTTGCATGCAAACCAGCAGCATTTGATTTCTATATAATACTATACGTAGATATATCCTACGTATATGGTACCTGTGGTCAACAAAATGTATACTAAGCAGTATAGGGACTGTCAAATATTTGTCATGACAAAATATTACCATGATTGCATTTCAACAATATATAGCTGATAAACATATGCACGTGAGTGGTGAGTATTCATTTTATTACTGCCGTATATGCAGATGTTCCAAGGCAAGATGTATGGTGGCTCAAAACCTTACACTTAAAGGTTGAAGACAGGGCAATACTGGATGATGGGCAGGATCTGAATGACACCATAGTTAACGCTGCACAAACCTTGCTGAAGAGGCAGTATCCAACCATGGGTGGCTTTCAGAACACACTCCTGGGTCAACGTCTGCAATTCAAAACGGTTACAGGAGTGCAATCCGTGCAGATTTTACATACAGGTCAGTGCAGCCATGTATACAGCATAATTCTATTGCCGTATGTATGATGCTAATAAAGAGACCATGTATATACTCTATAGACCAGGCAGTTGGAGGCAATTCATGCTAAATATAAAATTGTGCCGGTATTGTGACACTGCAAACTATTGGACATAATGGGGGCTAACCACATCTTCCCCTCATTAGTCGGATACGTACATCAGTGGTACATATATGTATGTAGTACGTACATAACTTGACATGGGGTGCAATGGGTCGGTAAAGAAACATTTGATGATATACGGTACAACTAATGCAAACAAAGCTCATAGAGTTATATCTTGAAGCAAAAACTTCAGCCAACTAACTATACTTATATCATGCTTCCTTCTTCTTCGTTCTCTTATTCAGGTGAATCACATTGGGTATCGGTGCACAGGACTGCTACACAGGCCATACATCTATTTGACACCTTGATGGGTAAGCCAAGACTGACAGGACATACATTGCTGCAAGTTGCAGCAATGTACAAACCATCAACGAGCATCCTGAACATTGATGTACTGGCAGTGCAGCAGCAAAAAGGAGTGCACGACTGTGGAGTCTTTGCCATTGCCTTTATGGTTGAAATTTGCAAAGCAACCAGCAATCCATCCAGCACTGTGTTCAACCAAAAGGCAATGAGACAACATTTGAAAATGTGCTTAGAGAAGGGCCATCTTAGTGAATTTCCAAAGGCTGCAAGCAGAAAGGGAGTGCAGTTCTCCAAGCCGGCTGTTGTCACGGAGGAACTGTACTGCATCTGCCGAATGCCTGACTTTTATGGTGATCGCATGATTGCATGTGACACATGTATAAAGTGGTTTCATTGTAAATGTGTACAAGTCACCAAAAGAGTCAGGAAAGCCACTTGGAATTGCCCTTCATGTTCATAAGTCGATTCCAACATGATCATTCAGTAGTTTTTCATTGTGTTCTTATTTCACCAATTTTGAGTCAGAATAGAGTTATTAGGTATTATTAGTATTCCTACCATTTTAGCCACCACTTATTTTGTGTTTTTAGACATACTGGACCATCCACAGGACTCCGGTTTACAATTTACATACTTCATAATTTTGAACTCACTGTTATAATGTTTATATTTTGTGTTTTTAAGCCTACATATTCAATAAGTCATATATCACATTTGGTTCAGTTATTGCAATAGGCGCATTACACATACACTGACCCACTGACCCACTTATGGAGTCCATATTGACAAGTATAGTTACAGCGTGGGAATCACGTGATGGCCGAACTTCTATTTTTAGCAACAACCTCTTTCTTCTTCTCTTCTTTTCGGTAAAAGTGAAGAGTGCACCTCTGAAACTTGCAGGAAGGAGAGACAGTATATTGAAGAATATATAGTACTCGTTTCGATTGATTCCGCTCAACTTCCAAAGAGAACGAACATCAGCGTCCGAACTTCCATTAGAATGACCGAATTAATACATGTTCGGTCACTAAGGTAGAATGCGCCGTATTCCATCCAAGGGTAACGGATTCCCACAATTACTGCTGTATCGTTTAACTACTTCATGGTCCTTCTCTAGTAGTGCTTTCGGAGGTACAGCTTGAAAGTTGACGGAATTCGAGGTGGCCGAATTGCTATGCGGCCGAATTTATATTACTTACTCTATACTATAAATACTCTAAAAAAATAAAATGGCGGACGATCGGCCTAACACCACGGACCACGTGGCGGCTAAAACAGTTCGTTTAGTCTATCCAAAATTCAAAAATCCACGAAGGAAAGAGCCTGACTGGGAAAACATCGATAAGGAGGTACTTGCGAAGATGGACCGAATTCACTCCGATTTGTCCTGTGAATGAGATTTCACCAGAGACAGCTGCAAAAGAGTTCGTACAAGTAGTGAGGGATACCTTGATAGTACACGCTATAATAAAGGGAAGCAATAGTAAAAGGCTACAAGAACATCGTATTACCAATCTTGAGAGACTTCGTTTCAAACTCAGAAGAAGGATGCGAGAAGAAACATCAGACGAGATCCTGGAACCTTCCTAGCCACCATGAGAGCCCATAATAGAATAGTGGGGGGGGGGGGGGGGGGGGGGGATGTCATCATTATTCAAGCTGATGTACAAAAAGAAAAATTCGAGTTATGAAAAGCTAGATATGAGACTCGGACACAGACATAATCGTAACATTTTCACAGTGGTAAATGTTGGTGACTGTCTGGCAAGTGGTGTTGCATGACTACTTAATAATAAGACAGTTTAATGATTACTTAGGTTACGGGTTACATTAATTGATACTTAATGGAGCCAATGTTCGCTATTCCTTGCAAGATAAATCATCTGGGAGCAGTTGATTGAGACCTTGGACAATTGGTCGAGGATGTTTCTGCATTTTT
>CAUJGJ010000001.1:1587500-1612500 GCA_963170055.1 Halisarca cf. caerulea
GTTTCTTACTTGGACTCCCGTTTTTATCAGCAATGATTTATTTTTGCTCATCATGATAACTTTTCAAATAATGTAGCTGTTGTGAAAATACAGATATCTAAGAACTGCTTATGCATTATGTATTAACGTATGACATTTGCATACCTATGAATATGATTAAATTATTATGAATATGATTAATAGCCTTATGAATATTCTAATTATCGCTATTGAATATTCATAAGGTAAATTCCAAGTTCAATATCTCGCAGTAGGAATGGAAATGGGTCCTCATACTGGACCACCATGTGTGTCTCGTACAGATTATGCACCACCTGCGAAATCTCAATTTTGGCCAAAAATACACGAATCCCCTTTTTAGCATGGACACCCACATATAGTCTTCTTCGGCGAGCCTAAACTCTTCTTTGAGTCTTTCCCGCGCTTCGTCCGAACAAAATCGCTGCCGCTCAGCCCTGTGTCACAGGAAATAGGCCAAGTGTGGTATCAAACGAAAGCTCTTGCAGCCAGGAACAAAGTGTACGTACTCGCAGAGCCCTCGCACGCATTATTTCCGGAGACCGACAACATTATTCTTACAAACACGTTATTTCCGTTTCCTGAAATATTTGCGCAACTACACGAATCCCCTTTTTAGCGTGGACGCCCACATATATCCCTAAGTAGGGTTACACAGGGTTAGGGTTGTTGTAGTTATAGCTAGAATAGAATGGGCTAACAAGAGTTAGCTATATAGCTAGGGTTAGGATTAGTTGCAGGGTTCATTTAATTAGCTAGGCTTCCATGACTTTTAGGATTGTGGTCGTTACTTGATTGCAACATCAGCAATTGTCTGCTCTTAGCTCATTATTGAGGGGTCGGGTGAAGCTTGTATACGTCTGACTCTCTAGTCCTAAGCCTACCCTCAATCGCACGCAGATCTAATCAACCTGGCACTACCTATGGCAAACCATACATGAGGGAAATGCAAGGGAATCACGTGATAGATAACGTGCCTTCTAAGATCGTTTAAAGGATAGTCGAGGACAGGAACAGGCTGCTCATATCCTGGACTCTAGCTTGGGAAGAATCAAAGTTTGTGATGCCTGAAGCCTCTACTCACACAGGGAAACCTCTGTAATCTGACACATCTACTATCCAACATTCCAACATTTATGAGGTAGTCACCACATTTATTAGTTAGTACTAATATCCAAGAGTCACTCTATATTTGACAACCTCCTATAATCTGACATTTTTCCATTAAGCCGCACTGCATGAGTGCCGGATTAGAAAGGGCGCCTGATTCACTGTATGTAATAAGATCCATCTGCATACATGCTGTTCAGGCTATGGTCTATCCTAGCTGTGTATGACTCAATTAAGTATAGTATGCTGCTAATTCTCCACACGATTAGTGTAGACAAAAATTCAGTACTACCATATATTTCCTTGAGCATTGTATCAGAAACACAACACTTATGCAAGTGTAACTAGTAGTATCCTTACATGGTGTGTGTGTGTGTGTGTGTGTGTGTGTGTGTGTGTGTGTGTGTGTGTGTGTGTGTGTGTGTGTGTGTGTGTGTGCGTGAGTGTGCATGCCTGTGTGTGTGTGTGTGTGTGTGTGTGTGTGTGTGTGTGTGTGTGTGTGTGTGTGTGTGTGTGTGTGTGTGCACATGTGTGTGTGTATGTATGTGTGTGTTACAATGGTAGGTAAACGATCAGTGACACAAAGAATTGAATCATTTTCTACATCCTCATTTCTCTGTACGTACTGTTGTAATGCAAAGTTGCAGAAATGAACACTGAGGTCACAAAACCTGTATAATAGATATGGTTAAAAGAATTGATCTTATCGGCATACAGCTTGAAACTACTGTGTACTGTATGTATACACACACACGCACGCACACGCACACACACACACACACACACACACACACACACACACACACACACACAATTCAGGTTTGAAATTACTGCTAAACATGTACGGTGGACACTGGACCACAAAGTCGCTTAACAAGAACAATTTCTGCGAACCAATTTATATACAATGTACTATATTCATCCTTTTAACAAGAACTAAATATTATTGCGCTCTGAAATTCATATTTACCAGTTTCCACTGTATTTATGAATGGGGCCAAGGCACTTTCTCCTTTGGGAACCCCTCGTGACGTCATGCGTGACGTCACAATTAATCTGCGCTCTCGAGATAATTATAGCACTGAGCACAAACTTATTGGTCAATTAATTCAAAATATTCTGTGGCCATGGTAGCCCTTTTGTTGTGGAGATCACTTCTAGATCTAAAGTTGATTGTGTGAATCTGCTGTATTTTCGTCTCGTTATTTGAGCCTTCAAACTATGGAAACAAACGGAGTACACCCTCAAAGATCAAGACTTAGAAGGCTTCTGCACAATGCAGTTGCTAGGCTAAGAGCAGCGCGAGAATATGTAGCGGACAAGGCCAGAAAACTGAAGAGAAGAAACAGGATCCATCCCATGCCTCCAGGGTCACCGCTACAGAGCCCAAGGAGAGAGATCTCGCCTCTTCCCCAGAGCCCCGATTCGGAGAGCAGCTCAGCGGACTCATTTAGCACGTTTAGCTCGTTTAGTGAATATAGTACGGTTCTATCGAGATTTGCTGAACGTGTTGAGTATAACACGTTACTATGTATGGAGCTGGGGCAGCTTTTGTGTGACGACACAAGCAGTGGGAGTTGGTCTTCTCTGAGTACATATGTACCGTCGCGGTTGGATGTTCAACACGACACCAGTTTCAAAGTCTCCTCTTCACTGAACGAGTCCAGCTTTGTTTCTGTCACTTCGTCGGAGGACGAGTCGTTGTTTGATGTCACCTACACCAGTTTCGAAGACTCCAGCTGTTCATTGAACGACTCCAGCTTTGTTTCTGTCACTTCATCAGAGGACGAGTCGTTGTTTGATGTCACCTACACCAGTTTCGAAGACTCCAGCTGTTCATTGAACGACTCCAGCTTTGTTTCTGTCACTTCATCAGAGGACGAGTCGTTGTTTGATGTCACCTACACCAGTTTCGAAGACTCCAGCTGTTCATTGAACGACTCCAGCTTTGTTTCTGTCACTTCGTCAGAGGATGAGTCGTTGTTTGATGTCACCTACACGTCCAGCATCGAAGACTCGTCTTTCAACTACTTGCAGAGTGACAATGGGGAAGATTAAAGTTTTAATTGCAGAGAAGTGCATGTCCGATTTTAGAACTTTATATACTGTAGCAGAACATGTAGTATTTTAAGAATGACATGGATTATACATGACATTATTTTTATAATTTTGCTTTTTTAATAATTTAGTAATTTTAGTATGACATTGTACTATTATTATCTGATTCTAAATCATTTTTAAATTAGTTGATTATGTATTCATGTTGAGTATCTGACAAATTCCAATGTCATGTTTGTGTGCATGACGGACACATGTATGATTGTACAACAATATTGGGCAACAGACACTATTTGAATAATATATAAGATATACTTAGTCTAGGTGTATTAAATATGGAAAAAAGATGTAGGGATAAAAATTGTCAAACGTCAAAAAATATATTGGAACAAGGTAAAGTTGTTTGCTACACAGGGCTGGACAGGCATAGGGATAGACGTGCATAGGGCTAGACGTGCATAGGGCTAGACGTGCATAGGGCTAGACATGCATAGGACTAGACGAACATAGGGCTAGACATGCATAGGACTAGACGAACATAGGGCTAGACATGCATAGGACTAGACGAACATAGGGCTAGACATGCATAGGACTAGACGAACATAGGGCTAGACATGCATAGGGCTAGGCAGGCATAGGGATAGGCATACATGGGGCTAGACAGGCATAGAAATGAGGGGACATACAATTGTGGCCATCCAGTTTTCTCTGATCTACCCAATGCATATAAATTTGCATGCAGATTTGCAGATTTACAGATTTGCATATTTGCAGAATCACAGATTTCCACATTTGTAGATACACAGATTAACAGATTTGTACATTTAATTTAGTAGATTTGCAGATTTGCACATTAATTTGCCCTTGCTGCATGCCCAGATATAATTAAATATAGGCCCAAACTCATGCCAGCTATGTTTAGAACTTTGTTCTGAGCTTGCTCAGTATCACATATTGTGCGGATTATTGTTATTCATTCATATCAATTTACTCAACAATGAATAACAATATAATCCGTGCTCAAATTCTCCCTCCAAAGGGAAACAAACGCCCAAGGCTGAAAAGCTCAGTGCTACATACCGCCTCGCGTAGGAACTGTTATACAGAATAAAGTATAAGTCTTAGATAAATAACATGCACATGATACTGAGCATGCTCAGAACAAAGTTGTAAACATAGGCATGAGTTTGGGCCTATATATTTAATTATATCCTACCATGCAGCAAGGGTAAATGTGCAAATCTGTAAATTGCGAAAGTGCAAATGTGAAAATATGTGATTCTGTAAATCTGCAAATGTGCTTGCAAATTTGTAAATCTGCAAATTATTATATATGGGTAGATCAGAGAATACGGAATGGCCACAATTGTCCCCTCATTCATAGAGCTAGACAGAGGTGGGTTGGACTGCAAGGGTACAGTGTGCATATTCCTTAATTCCGCAGCTAAAATATTAATGCAGGATGACTCACAGCGCAGCAGTGATTCCAAACCCTCAACTTGATATTATCCAAGCTAATAGGGCACCAGCCAATGACCAACACCCTACCAAGAGCCTGATATAGAAATACCCAAGTCATACATATATTTAATGTTTTCAATTGAGGCTGACAGGTATGATTCTACCTGTAAGCTGCTGAGAGTCACAGCTTTTATCCTTTAAAAGTACCACCTGTTGGCAGGTCAGCCGCACCATTTGCAGCAGCTATGAATAAAATTTATCATGCCATGAATATAATTGCAACACGACACCTAAACTATGCCCAAATGGCGATTTTGTACCCACAGCAACAGAAAAATTTTGTACCCGCAAAAAATATAGTTGATTGTCTGTTAAACTGAGGAGATTCCCAAAATTCCATCCATATACGATGTTGAATACGAGGGTGCGCTACAAGTTTGTGTTGAAATACATTTGTTACGCGGCAATTTGACTCGATAAAGTGTCAAAGTACGGCAAACAGAAAGAGCGTCATTCCTGCTCCATTGAATGACTTTTTAATTATCCTTTGACCTACACAGGTTTTACATTATATCAATAACTTAATTAAAGATAAACAAGAGTAGTGGTACTAATATCTTTAGTAACATCGATAGAACTATAGTTTGACGTGGCCAGACTGCATGAATTCCTCCATTACAATGCAAGGAAGTCGGTCTGGCCCCGTCAGTCTAGATAGAACAGCTCATGCAGGTTTCTTCGAAAATTGTGTGGGTGTAAGCTCTCATAAGTGACAGCTAACCAGCCACTCACGCCAACATACACGCACACACATGCACACACACACACACACACACACACACACACACACACACACACACACACACACACACACACACACACACACACATACTGGAGGTGGTCTCCATGCACTATAGTTTTTGTGATTAATGCTTATAGCTAACCTCATCAATCAAGAAGACTACTGTACAATTTATTCCTCTGTACAATAATATAAAATACTGATTCAGAACAAACATAGTACATAATAGTACATGAAAAGTACAATAAAGCAATCAAAATGTGATATTAAGAACAATGTTGTTGGATATCAATACCAAACGGGTTGGTTAGAGAACCTTGCCTTCATTCTTCTAAGTTCCAAGAAGACATCACTGTCGGTGGCATCCGTGGAGGAGAGACCGGTTGACGCCCTAACACTGGGCACCTTGACTCTCAAGAAAGGATTGTACTCAAGTTCTTCAGCCAGTACTGAGGGAACCTTCAAGACCAAACCAAAAACAATAAACGCTGCGTACAGTATGTACATATGTTACACATGAAACATGACTGACTGGCAAGCCAAGAATGTACATCTACGCATGCAGTAGTGTATATTTGATGAGAAAACAGGTACAGTCAAATCTGTTAGGAAGTACACCTGGATAGTAAGTACTCCTTGCTATTCCTACCTCATGCAATACCATTGAAAGTACCTTGGATAGTAAGTACATAAGTAACTGTGATAGTGAGTACCTATTCAAGGGTACTTACTATCCAAGGTCTACTGTAACGTCCTAGCCTCCATGAACCATGTGAGGTGGCCTGGCAGATATGCCAGCAGCTAGAAGGGCTGTTAGAACTAACAAATCAGGTAAGGCTAAGCCTTGTGGATAAGAAAAGGTTAATCCTAGGTTTTTATCTGGGGTAGGGGATTCAAGACATGGGATTCTCTCAATGGAAGATTGCATATGCTTAGTTGTGGGATGGAGGGAATCATATCCAAAAGTTCACTACACAAATAAACCCTGATCACTGCTTGTTCTGAGTGGCATCCAATGAGCCAATTGATTATGACACAAGGTAAACTAAACAGCTTCACTATTTAAGATGCTACTACAATCCATTCACCTGCCCACCCCTGAACGCACATGTGCGCACCTGCACACCCCTGAATGCACATGTGCGCACGTGCGCATGTGTGTGTGTGTGTGTGTGTGTATGCCTGTGTACGTGCACACGCATGTTGTTTAATCTGAGAATGATGTGGGAGTTACCATTGATTAAAGCCATGGGTTTGCTATACACAGATGTTGTTAATTAAGGAAAGTGATTGGGGGGTGGGGGGGTTTATAGCACGGTGTAATGGTGTCGGGGAAGGAGGGGCAGATACGTACGTAAGTAGCTATAGTAAGACCTGGGTGTATACTATCCCAGAAGCAATTCGAAGTTTATGCTTTGTAATGTGATATTTAAGACAATTTTAGACCTCACCTACCATAAGTATGTACGTATATATGCAGGCTTGCAAACATTAACATCACTGTTGTTGTAGTTAGGCAGGTACACATGTTACAGAAGAATGTTCAATGGGTGACTAGGTTATAGGGTAGTGTCTTTGTGTGTGGGGGAGGGGGGGGGGGGGGGGGCTTGCCTCCCTCTAAAAGATACTCTGCAGATTGATCTTTCTTTAAAAAGTTTTGAAAGCATAAAAACTAGAACGACTAGTAGACATACACTATGTACGTACGTATGTATATATGTACAATGTATGTACGTACAATGTATGTCGAGTATAATTTATTCTGAAATCTGGCACACGCACCTTACATAAGTACATATACGTACACATGCATATCACATATGTACACTCACACACATACACTCACTGCTGGTTCCAGCTGACTTGCAAGTTGTGACACCACCTTCAGTTTGCTCTGGGCTCTTTGGTTCTTGGGCTCAGCTAATCTTGTCACAAACTGAATGTTAGTCAGAGCATAATCATGTCCCGGGAAGACAAGAGCCTCTGAAGGCAAGTTGGACACCATCCTGAGAGACTCGAGCATCACGTTAGGACTACATTCGAATATCTGCCCTGCACGATGAGGTTAACGGGAAATTTCATGACGCAGCTATGTAATGAATATGCAGTAAAACCTGTCTTAAAGACCACATGTAAAGAAGGTTCACCTGTCTATAGAGACCACTGTAGGCTGATCTGTAAACACTTTAACAATGCTTAGCAACCTGGCAATTGAGACCACTTGAGAATCATGGTTATGGTTACAGAAGCTTATTTAACTTGCGGAGGCTTTTAGCCAAGAGGCTACCACTCTAGACACCCAGACAAACCAGTGAAGGCAGTCCCTAGGGTGGTCTTAATTCACAGGTTCCACTGTACCGGGGTTTTCCCCAAGATAAACACACGTAGAATGACATGAATTCACACCTAATGCACTGCATTAAGGGGTTCAACTGTACAGAGACAGTGAAACCTGTATAGAAAGACTACTCGTGGGACCACGTACATAGTCGTGGACTCTACAGACAGGTGGTCCTGGTGCAGAGGTGTAGTAGCATTGCTCTAGTGGTTCCAGCCCTCAGTGGTCTCTATAACCAGGTGGTCCTATACAGGCGGTCTTTAACACAGGTTGTTACTATACTCCTGTTTCTAGTAACTATTCCCTCTCATACGTACGTATCTCGCTCACTGCCACTCAATGATGACAGGACAAGGGAGAAAGAAGCACGGTGCTGCACTACACTACTAAACAGGGAGGGAATACCCTTTAGTACAATAGCAACGGAGCAGACAAAAAGCTTACAAATACGTATGTATACATACGTATGTACGTGCCACTACGTACTTGGAAACAAAGGAGGTTGAACTGTTAGTACATTATGTATGTATGTATGTACCGTGAGGAGCAGACAGTCAATTCACACAAAACATACGTACAAATGCACATGTACTTGGCCATACAGGAGGTTGACATGGACATATGTACATACATGCAGACCAACCATAGGACTCACCACATCCTCCTACAAACAGGTGGTCTCCAGTGAACAAACACGGTGGACGACCGTCATTGCCCAAGAGCATGTACACCATGTGACCTGCATGTGACATGAAAGTGATACCATAAATTTTAGTCTTTATGATTTCTGCAAACATAGAAATAGTGTCCACTGCACTTTACATAAGTACAAATCTCCGCAATGATTACCATCTACACCTCTATGTAGTACCTACACCTCTATGTGGTACCTACACCTCTATGTGGTACCTACACCTCTATGTGGTACCTACACCTCTATATGGTACCTACACCTCTATGTGGTACCTACACCTCTATGTGGTACCTACACCTCTATGTGGTACCTACACCTCTATGTGGTACCTACACCTCTATGTAGTACCTACACCTCTATGTGGTACCTACACCTCTATGTGGTACCTACACCTCTATGTGGTACCTACACCTCTATGTGGTACCTACACCTCTATGTGGTACCTACACCTCTATGTGGTACCTATGTACACCTCTATGTGGTACCTACACCTCTATGTGGTACCTGCACCTCTATGTGGTACCTACACCTCTATGTGGTACCTACACCTCTATGTGGTACCTGCAACTTATATACGTATGTATGTATGTACACCCGGAATCCCGAAAATATTTGTATAAATTGAATGAAAACAACAAATTGGCATATTAGGACTTCATTTTGGTGGGTGTGGGTGTGGGGATGATAGAGTGTTACCACTCTGGAATTGAGCGAGGATAGGTACGTACATGTACATGCTTATGCACACAGATACTGTACATGACTTTAGTTGTACCACTTGTAGATGACCCCCCCCCCCCCCCATGGAAAATCTCTGAATGATGTATCATGTACGTTATTGTCCACATGTACACAAGTACATACGTACTACAAGTATGCACATACATGCGTGCTTATGTGTATGCGCATGTGCGTTTAGTGCAAACTGACCTTTAGTATGCCCGGGAGTGAACAGAGCAACCATAGTATGTGTACCAACCTGAATGTGCTCCCCATCTAGGGCAATACTGCACAGGGAGTACAGAAAGGGGAGACTTGAATAACTGACAAGCAAAATTGAAGCAGTTTGGAAATGAATGGACACCTTCCCTCCACAATGTATACTCACTGGTTAACTTTGTAAACAGAATCAAGCCGACTTGAGTAGACGGGTACATTTGGGAAAGAAGATACCATATCACCGTTCCCACCAGCATGATCCCTAGGAGCAGCATGAAACAATTACTGAAAAACATAGTTTAATATGCGTATGTATTGTAAGCAATACATAATATAAGTAAATACGCATGCACAGTGTTCAATACAGTGGGGAGTACATATGTACGTATATAATTCATCCTGTCCCCTCCTATAATTACCAGTTATGGTACAGTACACTAGTACGTATAGTGAAAGTACATATGGTACATATACAGTGAAACCTCTACAATAAGGACACTACTGGGGCCACAGTGAGCTGTCCTGTATAGTGAAACCTCTATAATAAGGACACCATTGGGACCACAGTAAGCTGTCCTGTACAGTGAAACCTCTATAATAAGGACACCACTGGGACCACAGTAAGCAGTCCTGTACTTTGAAACCTCTATAACAAGGACACCACTGGGACCACTGTAGGCTGTCCTGTACAGTGAAACCTCTATAATAAGGACACCACTGGGACCACAGTAAGCGGTCCTGTACTTTGAAACCTCTATAATAAGGACACCACTGGGACCACAGTAAGCTGTCCTGTACGTATAATACAGAGGTGTCTCTACTTCAGAGGATACAAATGCACACATCTCAATGTGAGGGACTAGAAACTGGGCAGAACAATGGTGTCCTGGTAAACAAGGAGGTGGCTGTATCTCAGAGATGTCCTTTAACAGAGGTTTCACTGTACTTCTTGCAGTGCTTAAGTTGCTTTTGATTTCCAGTATATGGATAAAACATTACTTCCTGCATACAAATGTATTAAGCACAGTAGGCAAGTATGCAGTCAGCAGTTCTTATGATATTATGCGATAGCCACAGCCAACCATCCCAAATTTAGATTTAGCTAAAACACTCATTCTGGAAAACATTGCACAATACATATGTATACATAATACAACATTAACATGCATTAAAAGTGCCAGTTTGGCCATTTTGTCATTGAAAATGTCCCAAGTAAGGGTGGTGGAGTGAGAGGCTCCACTGGAGTCAACTCGATTCATGCATTGTGTGCTCTGCTGGAAATACGTACCAATGCTTATGTGTGCATAAGATCCCCTCAATCTTTGCATCTGTTGAGTTCAGTACTTTCTATGTAAAACAAGCAAGGTACATACAGTACATACATACATATGTACCATATGTACATGGATACATGAAAATTTATACACAGGCAGAATGAAAATAAACAGCGACACACACACACACACACACACACACACACACACACACACACACACACACACACACACACATACACACATGACACATACCATCACTTCATCCGCTCCAGCAGGGTCAACAACAACTGCACTTCTAGACAAATTATCAACAACAAGGTAGGCAAAGTTGTCTGTCAGGTAAGGGATGATATAAATAGTGACGCCATCCAACAATAGTGTTTTACTCTTGCGAGGTGGTATCTTTCCACATTTTACTTTGTCTTCATACATAAGAAGCTGCCTTTTGTGCCAAAACAGTCCCACTTTGGTTAGGTAGAAGTTATACCTAGGGTCCAAAACATACAAATATCAAAAGGGGCACAAAAACACTGGTCTGACATGTCAAATTACTTTAGAAGAGAACTGCAAACATAAATTTAACGCATATCATCAAAGTATAATAAAATCAAATTGCGTTCATTGCAAATGTACACAAATAATGAAGCCGCGCTGCTAAGAAACAGACGATAATATACCATATAAATATCAGTTTATTTTGATACTGATGGCATTACTTGTTACGAAGACAAATTCAAACTAACATTAAGACAAATAGAATTTTATTCTTTAGCCTCTTTGGTAGAAAATACACTATAACACCCACGATCAGCAATAACAAGACCGTCAACATGGTGTCCATTTTCAAGAATTGCGCAACATTGCAGCCATCCTAATGATATTCATGACAAGTAAACCCGCACAAAATGGCGACCAGACCCCACTTTCAAGCTCCGGGGTACAACATGCCTCCCATGTCCAGTGGAGCTTCTTACCCGACACCAATGGCACAACGGATAATGAAGATGGTGATTGTGATTAAATTTACCACATGTAATCCATTTTGACTTTGAATCTATTTGACTCCCTCTTCTGTCGTTGCCTATCTTGTTCAGCAGGGTTATCCTGGGAGAGGGTCTCAGGGGAGCGGCGGTCCGCGATTCTCTGGTGGCGTACACAGGGCTACTGATTTGGCCAAGAAGAGAGTGGCAGATGCTAAGACCAGAATGAAGCAAAAATCTCGGCGTTTGGGAGATAGAGTTCTGTCTCAGAGAGTGAGTCCCACCATCTGCTATTGTCTGTGGTTTCGCTATTCAATTCAAGTATTTCCGACATCTTTCGAATAGGCGTAGTTTTATCCACGTAATGTGTTGCTACATATAATACCGAAATAACCATCCCATGTATTCATTTAGTGGTCGTGTTCCAGAACGAGCATCCAGTAAAACTAGCAATGCGTAGTATGGAATATCTATGGCACTCATCCATCGTGATTGCTCAATGACGTATGTACGTATTTGCCTGTCTTTAACACCCAGCTTCCAACCTATGTAAGTGTGGTCAGTGGTTTGTTTGCGTGCATCAGTAGGTAAAGGGTTCTCCATAGGCTTACAAGCAAGACCAGGGTTCTCCCTAGTCTTGTACAACCCAGTTCGCTTTTTCTCCTCTTCTTTTTGGTGACTAATAGTCAACAGTTAGCTGCGTATGTATGTTTTCTGAAAAGGAGCCAAAACAGTGGTTTTGACTATGCAAGACTGGGTTCTCCTCAGGATGAGGTATAGTGTAGCGAATTCAAACAGAGTGCATGGATGAGTTTACCTTAGCACCTGATCCTCATTTTTCGTAAGTTCAATGTCTCACATTTTGGCCCTTGTGTATAAATAAGGAAATGATACATACAGTACGTACATACATAGCATGGGTCTTCACTGCGGGGCACATATGCACAGTACATAGGACTTCTTGAAAGCCAACCTCCCCCTGGAAAGTCTACACTGTATGTTATGTGTACCATGGGTATATGGAGGACTGCAGTGAACGTCTATTCCTAAGCCTACAATAATGGTCAAACAGACTAGCTGAAAAAGTCTTGAGGGGAGAACCCCAGACCTTACTCCCAGTAAGTGGCGCTTTCACATTTACTGCGAAATCACTCACCCTCATCCTTCACATCAATCTGTGCACCTTGTTACAGTTTCCTTCAATGTCTCTCTAAATGTACCCCTGTTCACTATGTTTTCTCAGAGGATAGGTGATTCAGAGTGCATGCATTCGTACATACTTACTTATGTACTAGGGATTGTTCTGTGTCTCCCTCTGCAGATCAGAGATCTTGTTCCAGAGTCAAAAGCATATATGGACCTGTTGACATTTGAGCAAAGGTTGGACTCCACTATTTTGAGGAAGAGATTGGAAATTGTTGAGACACTTAAGAGGCCTATTAAAGTATGTGTGTGTGTGTGTGTGTGTGTGTGTGTGTGTGTGTGTGTGTGTGTGTGTGTGTGTGTGTGTGTGTGTGTGTGTGTGTGTGTGTGTGTGTAATGTTTTGCTGTTTTACGTATTCCCAGCAAAAGCGGAAGTTGAGACTTTTTATTTCACACAATTTTCACAATCTCCCAAGCAAAGATGGAATGGAAACAGAGCAGTCCACACCTCCTGAGTGGGAGTTGAAGATTGATGGAAGACTTCTTGATGAGGTGTGTATGTGTGCATGTGTGTGTGTGTGTGTGTGTGTGTGCGTGTGTGCGTGTGTCTGTCTAAGTGTGTGTGTGTGTGTGTGTGTGTGTGTGTGTGTGTATGTGTGTGTGTGTGTGTGTGTGTGTGTGTGTGTGTCTGTGTGTGTGTGTTTTTGTACATACATTTTTGCATGATGGATGCTGTATATTATGCAAATCTACATTTTTCTTCTATGATATGCCTAGTCTGGTACAAAGCCAGAAACTAGAATGAAAGGAAAGTTCTCCTCTTTTCTGAAGAATGTTCTGGTTGAGCTGGACCCCACCTTGTACGGTCCTGAACATCACTTGATTGAGGTACAAACGTACATACATATGTTATACCATGTATGTACATAGTTTTCGTTCCATGACAATTTTGCTAGTATCTGGTGTGTGTGTGTGTGTGTGTGTGTGTGTGTGTGTGTGTGTGTGTGTGTGTGTGTGTGTGTGTGTGTGCGTACGTACATACGTACGTATGTAGGTGTGTACATATGTACATACGTACGTATGTACAGGGGTGTACATATGTATTTACTTATGTCAGTTCCATGTTGAATGGGATGGTTAAGAGTCTGTGTTCATACATACGTATGTACTTATGTATGTGTGTGTGGCTTAGTGTTGTCACAACATGTGCCATACATGTTATAGTACAATGTGCATATTCTGAACAGTGAACCATCTACACTACTTAAGGTATGTACTATCTCATGGATTCTCAGCCTAGTGTAAATGAGGAAGCATCTCAAATTGTACCCATTTTAACGTTGGAAATGGAGGATGCGTTAACCAGAATGCATAATAATATTATGTAAATCCTAGTTTGGTGGATTGATATTAAACAACAAGTTTTTGCAACACTAATCTCTTGTTTCATGGTACGTACGTACATACGTACGTACACAGGTATGGGTATTGTGACACGTACGTAGGTAGGTACCTATGTTTCTACCTAAATTGGAATGTGTGGTTTTATATTTCATGTGTCCATCTGTGCATGTGTAGCAGTATTTTAGTACTGCTAACACTGTGTGCTTTTGCTTGTGGAGTGTTGGAATAAACTATGTATAGGTACATACGTACGTATGTATATACAGTATGTAGACTTGTTCATCTTATACGTATGTATCTAGTTATTATACATAGGTTTTTTGTGTAGTACAGATGTACGTACATACGTACAGGGGTTCTGTGACCGTTAAGCTGCATACTACTAGATGTTCAGTGGAACTCCCTTCACAGAAATCTCAAGGGACTGACGTGACATGTTAATTCTTTTTGTCAGAATAACAAGTAGAGGGCAGTGAAGGGGCCCTTTTCTGCTTTTATGTGAAACAAAATTTCGTGTTTAGCAATTTTGTGTTAAGTAACAGGCTTCCACTACGTATGTATGTATTGTCCTAATCTGTACTGTGCTGTTGTTTCCCTGCTAGTGGAAGAAGGACGGTCAAACAGCAGAGTGTGATGGCTTTCAGGTACGCCCGTACGTACATACTGTATATGTGTATGGACATGTACTGGCAAGTATGAGCTTCAGCATTCAGCATATTCCAAGTGTCTTAGCATAGCACATTGCAGTGTGCAGTGGCGGATCCAGGATACCTGAGGGTGGGGTGGGAGTGGGGTGAGAGGGGTGCACTTTTTGCAGACTGATACTTTCACATCATACCCTTGGGTGTGTACTCATTAAACATATGTAAATAGTGTCCTGTACACATTTGCTAAATCATATAGAGTGATGTTTTTAGTAAAGGGCACCCACACTCCTGAAGGCTTTATTGTAGGCATATTTGGTAAAGTTGAAGAATTTATCCATTGTGTCTTTGTGATGGCCCGCATGAAAAGAACAACACTGCCTTCGGTAGAAGAGAGTCTTCTTTTCTCCAGCACTAATCCTGTCACAGCTAATCAGTGCAATTTGTTTCTTTCTATCACCACAGAGCATTTATTACAAATATCAATTTGCTAAGCATACAAATACGTATGTATGTATGTTCGTATGAACATATCTGATACGTAGGGTCATAGTTCCTGGCAACCCAGCATCACATGCATGTATACGTACATGTACATATGTATGTACCAAAGGACCCAATCCTGATTGTTCACCATGTTTTCTTGCCTGATGTTATAGATTCGCAGGCCTGGAGACGTGGCCACCAAGGCAACCATCATCGTCAACCTTGTCCACGATCCTGCTCAGTACAAGCTCCCCAGTAAGCTGGGAAAGCTCATTGGAGTGCACACGGCCAACAGACCAAACATAGTCCACGCAGCGTGGCAGTACATTAAGGTGGGTGAACACTTGTTTGTATTATTATTGTTCTTATTATTTCAGTGCACCGTGTCCTGCGACACTAGGACCAACATGGTCCAATGCAGCACCAACACATACGTACGTACACAATGTCATACACACACCACAAGTACATGCACATGCAACCTATTAGAGTTAGACACAAAAGTTCGGGACAGTCATTGCTCAAATCTGTCATTCCACATCATTTGTATACTCTTCATCAATTGACAATTAGTACACGCCTTTCCATTACGAAATCTGCATTTTTGTTATATGTACGTTCGCACTTGCATACATATAACAAAACAGCACTTTTTGTAAATTCTCTGTAATTTGTTTTGGTAAATTTTGGTGGATTAACAAATGCATTGGACTGTGTGGGTCAATGTACAGTCATTCAACTAACATGTTTACAATGTTGTTGGTAGATGTAAGAAGTCTGCATGGTGGATAACCTGGTGGCAGATCAACAAGAATTCACCACGTGTGCGGCTGCCACTGTTGGTTCAACCCCCCTAGAATGGTACCCAGGATAAACCCTGAAAGGGGCACTAGATTTATTCATGCAATGAATGTGCATGCGTATCACACTATGTGTAGTTTAGTGTCTGACAAGTATGTACTTACAATATGTACTGTAGACCCCCTCTTGCTCCCTCTCTCCTCTGTGCCATGGCAGGCCAACAACTTGCAGGACCCCAGTGAGAGGGAGTACATCAACTGTGACAAGCATCTCGAGCAGATATTTGGAGTTCCACGGATGAAGTTTTCAGAGTTTCCCAAGCGTCTCCAGCCCCTGCTGAACAACCCTGACCCCATCATTATACACCACCACATCAAGTGAGTAGCGTTAGGTGTTGTAACATTCTTGCGATTGTGAGGCACATACGTAGGAACATGTGTACTCTGTGCGAGTGAATTGTTTGTTTTCAAGGAGAATCGAACTGTGATACGTACATATATTCAATGAATGTACATACATACGTATGTAAGCATACATGCGTACATCCATGTGCACTTTCTACCATACATACATACATACATACGTACATACGTACGTATGTGTGCATTAGTTTGTAGCACTACCTCCCAACTCCGCTCCATTTTCATACCATGCTCTCCAGTTTGAACACCAAATGTATTCAGTCTCTGCTGCACCAGAATCGTAAAAGTGGCAGTCCATCAGTCACTACAGAAAGTCTTGACTGTAAAGAAGGGTTCCAGTAATAGTAGTACTATTCTACGTGGTAATACGTAGTAGAAATGATAGTAGTACCAATGATTCTTACAGCATCATAGTAGCTTAATCAGTGGGTTGCCCTTTGATATTTGCATCAACATATGCACATACATACTCCATGTACATAACATACGTACATGCACATGTACCATCCCACTTACTGTATGTATGTATGTAGGTTTTGTTCAGTACTACTAGTCCACACTGAAGGCATTGTAGAGAACTTTGTACATGTACTTATATGAGTACATATCGTATAGGCGCTAATTTTCTCAAGGGGTATATACGTACATATATTCACAAATCAAGAACTTGGGTGTAATTTGCAATTATAATTTTCCGAATGGACCAGTCCCTACCACGTACGTATATTAGACAAATAGACCATGTATCTAATCAAATATTCAATGATTGAATTTCACAAATGCAAGCTCATTTGTAAAGTTTGCAAAAATGTAGTACTGCAAAAATTCCCAATTATATTACGTATATATGTGGTATGCGGATGTATTGTACTTACTGATGACATCCTTGTTACAAACTCTTCATGTTTTTCTCAGCCCTGAGATACCTGAAGGCAGGAGAGCAGTGTGCTATGACATAGACGTTGAAGTGGTCAGTGCAACGTTGTGTGTGTGTGTGTGTGTGTGTGTGTGTGTGTGTGTGTGTGTGTGTGTTGTGTATATGTTTAGTACATGTACAGTGTGTACAGTAGTACCTCTTTCAAGGGACCATCCTCATAACAAAGTCCATCCTTAGTACAGTATACATAAGACCAAGTTTTAGCAAGCCTTCACATTTATGGCATTTAGTGTACAATCTCACAAGTACATACGTATGTATGTACTTCCCTTAGGACGACCCCCTAAAGGGCAAGATGCAAAGTTTTCTGATGTCCTCAGCCAACCAACAGGAAGTGGCAAGCTTGGATCAGAAGGTATGTACAGTGCTGTACATGGAGTGTGTTCACTGATACATACGTATGTACGTATGTATGTAGTCATCCACATTACTTAACATGCGTAGTGTTGATGATTTCAACACGTGTACATAAACTTTTTCATTAATATTAGTTTTAGTATCATTTACACCATAAACTGGAATTTTTTCGCAACCAATAATGTTTGCAACTTTTGTAGGTTGCGTACACGTAAGCTTTTAGTACATGAACAGTCATAGCCCAGTGCACACGTACTTGCTCAACAGTACGTACATACGTATATGAGATGGCAACCAATATATAATTTTCAATCGCAATTACATACGTATGTACATATTTATGACCCCCTCCCTGTTGTTTGTACATGTATACATACATATGATATGTATATTATACAGTTTGCACATGTGTATATATTGAAGTATAAGTTGTATATGTACATATGTAGGTTCTGGAGACAGTGGAGCAGATCAACTCCATAAAGCTGCAACGAGAGTTCTATTTGGGGTTCTCTCAAAATCCACAGAAGTTCATCAATGACTGGTTGGCATCACAGAGCAGAGACCTGAAGGTGAGATTAGCATGTATTTGAGCCTTTGGTCAAGGCCTTATTTGTGTGTTTGGGATCTAAGGTTGTGTGCATGCATACAGAATGACCATTCTTCAACATGTACATAAGTACATATGCAAACATTCATAGTGTGTGTGCACGCAACACGCACGTGCACACACACACACATACACACACACGCGCGCACACACACACACACACATACACACACACACACACACACACACACACACACACACACACACACACAACCTATTCATGCACACATATATACTTACAACTCTACAGCTGATGAGTGGCAAAGGTGGGAACAAAGAGGTAGAAAGGAGAGCTAGTTACTACAGAGAAAAGTGGACCACGGATGGAGTCACTAGATATTTTTACCAGAAAGTGAGTCCACAATAGTCTACATTCTCTCGTATTCATCCTGTGATTACCAATAAATGTGTCCATCCTCACTAGGTCAGCCAGAGAAGAGTGGAGCTAGAACAGGCTCTAGGAATAAAGCATCCATGATAGGTCTATTTATAGTTTGCTCAGTATATGTGCACATAGTAATTTAGTGTTTTAAATTATTAGATGTATTCGTACATGTAGTAAAGTGCTGTTGTATTTACTCAATTGCCACTTTTTAGCTCGGGGCTCCGCTTTGCTTCAATGTGTAATGGATGACCCCTTAACCAGCTCATTGTGTGCTGGCTGGCTATGTACAGTTGATATATGACTGGCACACACATGCACTCTTACCAGGGAGGTGTATTCTGCCGTGTGTGAATGGGTACAATGGCAACCTTGTGATGAGGATTGAAGTGGAAACGCCGCTAAGAAATCAATCTTCATGATCGATGGAATGAAGAAGGATCCTTCAATCAAGAGAGAAAGAGAGATCGTTCATATAAGCTGCAGCTAGGAACTATACAGGCATGCATCGACCCGAAACAGTACAGGTTGCACATACGTACGAAGAAATTAGTCTCGCGGGCCAGACCCTTTAGACTACGAAGAAATCGAGGGAAGTGCACGTGACTAAATGGCGGGATGTATTTGGAAAAGGATGACAGAGGCAGTTTCAGACTTGCGAAGGAAAGCTGAAGAATTTGGCTACTTGGTGGGCAAAGTCTTATTAAATAGAAAATTCATACCGTAGTTTAGGCGCTGTTATTTCTGCTGGTGACTACAGGATAGGAGTCAAATTGTTCGGAAATTTCTGTCAGATAACGATCTAACAGGCGTGTCCGGAGCTGAAGATGTTGAGAGATTGTGCAGGAACTCAGGTGCAGTGTAATACTAAGTGTACAGGTCAATTGTAGAACGCGATCATATCACTAAGGTGAAGAGGGGTAATCTGGAACACGCGTAGTCTGGCGTAGCCGACCCAATTCTCGCTCGGCCATTTTCGGGGACTGACGTCACCGGGCGAGCGAGAACCGGTGACGTCAGTCCCCGAAAATGGCCGAGCGAGAATTGGGTCGGCTACGCCAGACTAGAACACGTGTACGTTGGTAATTTGGAAAGGGCCTGTAACTTTTGTTGTGGTCAAGTTACCCAACCATTCTTTCTACTGCCAAACTCCCCCTTCACGGAGGCAATACAGGCATGAAATGATGGATGTAGCTTGTGGTTGACTGCTTTTGGCCTGACTGTTCCAGATTATCCGCTATTCCAAATAACCCCACTTTACCTTATAATGTCCACATCGTGTGGCTATATTGAAATTTGTGCTCTATGCATGTACAGAGTCTGTTGATGATAAATCTCTGGAAGGTACTGGCCTCACCATTTCAGATGCAAAGCAAATATTAACGGATTTAGGTGTGTGTGTGTGTGTGTGCGTGTGTGTGTGTGTGTGTGTGCACGCATGCATTACCCTTCCCATAAACAGAATTATACATTAACATGCATGCTTCTTATTCCCCTTTCTCCTACATTATACTATGGTTCTAGATCGCACCTTCCCTGATCACCCTGAGTTCAGTGGTCCAACAGAGACCAAAGGCAAACTGTGCAGAATTCTCTGCATTTATGTCATGTACAACCCCACTGTGGGCTACTGCCAAGGTGAGACTTAATATGTACAGTGCAGCTGCCGTAGGATTGGCATGTTGTGTGAAGTAAAAGTTATGTGATTTGACCATGCACCACAGACACTGTACGGTTTTTAGTTTTGTGATTTTCTTAACATGCAGTATTGTGTGGTGTCAGACATGAAGCACAGTGCAGTTTTTATTTGTACGATTTTCTTTAAAATAGCATAACTAAAACTACAGCTTTCTCCTGTGTATACAGTTGTGACTCTTTAACCCAGCCTTTGATAATCCAGAACCCTTGCTATCCAGCCAGTAGAAATGTGTACCCAATGTGCACAGTGCATTGTAAGAAGATTTGTTAATCCAGCACCCCCTTTAACCCACTATCTTTTAGTGCAACAAATGTAGCCGGATTAAAGAGTCACTACTGTACATACGTATGTACATATGTATCTGGGTATTGTAGATCACTATTCATTGTTATGTACATGTAGGTATGGGCTATATTGCTGGTGTAGTATTGATGTACAATAAAGATGAAGAGGTGAGGAACTTCACTCTTTGGTTATGTCCTGTATCACCCTGTCCTTTGAATGTGTGCATGTGTGTACATGTGTGTACATGTGTGTACATGTGTGTGCATGCGTGTGCATGTGTGTGCATGTGTGTGCATGTGTGTGCATGTGTGTACATGTGTATGCATGCGTGTACATGTGTGTGCATGCATGTACATGTGTGTACATGTGTGTGCATGCATGTGCATGTGTGTGCATGTGTGTACATGTGTGTACATGTGTGTGCATGTACATACATACGTATGTGTAGCCCTGGACAGTTACTAGTTACTAGCTAATTGACAGATAGACAGTATTAGTCGGTATATCTCAGTATTATCCTCCTATGTTGATATTCCAATTCTGATCCATAACCAGCGTTAAAGATATTTTAGCACTATGTACCCAGGCCAACTGGAAACCTTAGCCGTATATTGGACTTCTGCTGTTAGTCTTCCTATTTTAATCCGTCTGTTCTTGTACTGCAAATGGGGGAAACTGCCCTTCCTATAGAAAGATGCCGATAGTCGATATATTGAGAATTCGATATATTGACTATTCAAAATTGTAATTATTGTATTGTCGGTTATGGATTGATATTGATATTGACCACTAATATTGATATATTGTCCAGGGCTACATGTGTGCATACCATGCGTAGCATACACATATGTACGTACATAGGTACATATGCACATACTCATATGTAACCATTGTACCTATTTACGTAGGAAGCTTTCTGGATAACCGCTGCTTTGTTTGAGAGTAACAAATACTTATCTGGTTTGTATTCAAAAAACCTACAGAGGTTTGCCAGATGATATGTGAGTCCGTTTTTTTTGGTTGAATTACATGCGTATGTCACTTTTTGTTTCAGGATGAAACAGTATGGGCGTATGTTTGAAAAGATGTTGAAAGACAAAAGGCCAAACCTCCACGATCACTTGGTATGTCAGCCTCGTTTATTCACTGTAGTTCCATACCTCTACGTGCAATGTTTGTCCTCTCACAGTCTAGTATGAAGATCGATCCTCTAATTTATCTCACTCGCTGGTTCATGTGTCTGTATACTACCTTACCTTGTTGGGAAACGGTGCTCTTCATTTGGAGTCAATTTATGGACAAGGGAGTGCCTGTTTTATTCCAATCTGCCCTAACCATCATGGAGCTACTCCAAAGTTAGTTACAAGATTTCATCAAGACATACGTACATACACCTCTCCATTGATCCTCTGTTCTGTACTTGTGTGCACATATTCTGTAGGTAAGATGCTTACGATGGACAGAGTGGAAGAACTGATCCCTTTCATGCAGAACCCTCCTGTAGACATGTACGTATGCACCAAAGCTCCAGATATGCATTCCATACTTGACTTCAGTGTCCTCTCTGTCCTGTTTGCAGGTTGGCTAAGCAGAAATTTGCTTCCGTTTTTGAAACATCTTCTTTGTCTGGAGATGAAATGGAGGCTTACTTCAGTGAAATAACTAGAGGTTTGCTTTGTGTTGTATGCAGCAAAGCCTATGCAATAAGGACACCATTAGGACCATAGTAAGCTGTCCTGTGTATGGAGGTGTCCTTATTTTGGAGAGTTGAAATTTACACATGTCAATGTGAAGGAATTCTTAATGTGCAGAGCATTAGTGTCCTGTTAGAGGAGGTGGCTGCAATTTGGAGGTGTCCTTAGTAGAGGTATCGCTGTATTCCATTTCCCCATTTGTGCCTACTGGTATGTACACACATGTACACACACACACACACACACACACACACACACACACACACACACACACACACACACACACACATGCACACACACACACACACACACACACACACACACACACACACACACACACACACACACACACACACACTTTGCAGGAGTATTCTCTCACTTCTTGGTCTGTTTGGATTGGCAAGCAAAATTTTAACCGGTAATTTTTAATTTTATTCATATTTACAAGTATGACTATTACATTGCCTTAGATGAGAGCTTTGAGAACATCTGCTTACCTTCTTCCCGTAAGAGGGAGTTGGAAGATACAGGTTCGTGTCTATGTGTTGTACTGAGATTAGAGGAATAGAGGTTCATGCATGTATGTTTTGTGCGTAAGTTTATCCATGTTTTTGTTAATGCGTACATGCAGTACATGTACGTACATATGTTAGTGGTAGCATGTGTGTATTATGTACATATGTGCATGCATGATCAGATGTGAATCATTCCTCCATGATGCAGCTTCATGTGGATGTATGTTTTTTACTATCTGTGGTATTACAGATGGCAGTGCAAGGGTTGAAGAAATGTCACTGTTCCAGAGAGTTGTTAACACCTTTACACCTGCTAAAAGGAAAAGAGGGTATGGCCACACACCAGCAAAGACCCCTGCCACAGTTCAAGAGGCGACTGGGGCAATACAAAAGAGTACACATTTTGTCACAAAGAGCTCTGTGAAGAGAAAGAAGGCAACTAGCTCTAAAAGAAAACACGGATTTTCAGATGAGGTGTGAAAGTACTGTAACAGTAAAACCTGTGTACTGGGACCACCTGTCTATAGAGACCTCTGTAGACTGGCCCATGGGACTTCTCAGTGATACTAATGCTCCTCTTTATAAGGAGCACCTCTCTACAAAGGCCACTGTTGCTGGTCTTAATAGACAGGTCCCCCCTCCCCCCAAACCAACATTGTGCACACAATTACACATGTTTATTCTGAGGCTTTGATGTATGTCTCTTAGCAAGTATTGACAAATGGCTGAATGTCTCTGCTTACATATGTACATCACCTGCAGTGTTTCAGGGTCCCCAGTATATCTGGAACAGGGTGCAGCACCCTGTTGCTTTTTTAGCAGCAAAATTTTTGAGTAATCTTTACAATGCTGCCAACTCCTTTGTCAGTAGTGCAATACTGCAGAATAGCAGTACTCTACATACCTAACACCTAACATCTTTCTTCCTTCGTGAAAAACATGAGTATTGTATAGATGATGACGAATTGTCTGGATCTCCTGGCACCCTGTTGCAATTTCTTTCTGTGGGAAACACTAACGTGTACTTTAACAATAATACTTTATGCTTGAACCCTTCACATTCTCATTGCCCTGTGTGCCTACGTGTTCTCCTGAGGTATGCTCACCATATTATCGTAATGAACTTGATATTCTAAAGAATCCAGCAACCTCTGCAATCTGACACCTTGTGTACTGTCAACAGAGTGTCAGACTACTAGGTCCATTGTACACAGTCAAACCTCTCTACATCGGGATTGGTTTACGATACATACGTAGGTGTGTATACATCTAAGGTCTGTGTTTGTTATATCAGGGAGTTCACTGTATCAGGGCCCGGGTCATTTACATGGAACAGGTGTACATTCTAAGGTCATGTTTGTTGTATCAGGGAGTTCACTGTATCCAAAGGGTTCATTATAGTGAGGTTCCATTGTGTACTGTGTTATGTAGGGAATGGAAATGAAGGACATGACAGGTACACCACAGCTGCCCACGATGAAGACACCTTATGATTTTAGCCCCCTTGCTCAATCTCCACTGTCCCTTGACTTTACAGAGAATGCTAGCGAGAATACTCACACAAAGCAAAGCTGTCTCACTGAGAAGAAGTGTGCGTCTGAAGGGAAAGTACCTTGCTGATCTAAATGGAGAGGACAGTACTTTGTAGTATGATAAAAAATGGTATATCTTTTTATATTCAAAGACTCATTCCTTCTGTAATCTTCACAACCCTTTCACATTTAAACTTGTATCCCTTTACAATTAAAAGATATTGTATCCTCGATAATGGCATGTGTGACACTATTTTTATGAAGCTATAGATAGATAGATAGATAGATAGATAGATAGATAGATAGATAGATAATTAAAATTCCAGTGTACCGTGCTGTATAACGAGCACTAGGACCAACCTATATGTCATAAGTGCATTGCATTTGGGTAGTTACTCTGACATGCAGCGTG
>CAUJGJ010000001.1:1637500-1782500 GCA_963170055.1 Halisarca cf. caerulea
CGAACTAAAGAAACCTAACTGTTGAAGAATAAGTCAGACCTACAGCATAGTTGCTCATGAGATAACAACAAAGCTGATTAGAGGACTAGTACAATATGTGCGTACATACACCACAAGACTGGCTTCAGTCCATGTACTGTACCCTAAGGTTGGCATCTGATAAGCAATACAGTTCAGTGAAGTGCACAGACGCACCAGAATCCACTGACATTACAAGATAAATGTCCACTGCTCTGCTACAAAACATCTAACGGAAAGAGGAACAGTCAGTCACAACAGGTTTGGTGGAGCCAAGGTATAACACACACACACACACACACACACACACACACACACACACCAACCTTGCCTGGCTTCAGAAAAGGGAGCAAGGAAAACACTCCTCTGTGTTTCAAGAACAGCGTCTTGTTCTGTTGACACGCACACAGTGGGTGGGGAAATTAAGAGCAAAACAACACTTAACCAACAAAACACCCACACATACATGTATACATACACAACACACATAGAAACGTGTACACAAATAACAGTACACTCAAGTATATGTCCACCACACACTTAGAACATGTAAACATTGTACATCAGTGTACACACACAGAACAGTTACACAGAAATGAGTAAACATACAAAGTGTACAGCAGGAACTGCATAGGCTCCTGCCCACAACCAAAATGATACTGCATGTACTTTAATGTCAAAGACACATAAGACACATGATGTTGGTGGAATCAAGCTGCTCACAAGTGCACGGGTGTGGGCCACTGACACAGAGTGTTTGATGCAATGTAGAGTGTCTAGAAGTTGGGTAAGCCGGATGTGGCGCATTCTTTGCACACACGTATGTACATTCACCTTCACACCCCAAACACAAACACATGTGCAGATACACACACAACACACAATAAACATACCATATCATCTAAATTAGTGTGGTAAGCTGATGTGTGTGTGTGTGTGTGTGTGTGTGTGTGTGTGTGTGTGTGTGTATGTGTGTGTGCGTGCATGTGTGTATGTGTGTGTGTGTGTGTGTGTGTGTGTGTGTGTGTGTGCACGTGTGTGTGTGCGTGCATGTGCACATGTGTGTATGTGTGAACAGACACTTACGAAAACACCCCTATCTCGAGTTCCAAGAACAGATTCATACAGTACACTAAAAACACAATACCATGGTTGTGTGTTGTGTAAAGTGCATTACTACACACTTCAGTTACATGTATATGTAGTGTAAGTATTGGGATCTACGACGGCACACCAGCAATCTCAGCTATACTAGAGGGTATTTTCAAGGGTAAAATTTTCATGGATGCTAAAATTTGGATTATTCATGGCAAAAATTTCGTGGTTCACACCAGAATGAAATTAAAACTTGCAGTAATACTAACTTCTGTGAGTAAATATTCCAAACCATGACAACAATGATGTTTTCACCCCTAGAATATACCCGCCATGTTGTAATTACAGTATACTGGAGAAACAGTGGAATGTGGTTGGCATTACACTCTATATACAATACACGCACACCCACACCCACCCACCCACCCACACACACACACACACACACACACACACATATACACACATACACCCACACACACATATACACACATACACACACACACACACACACACATATGTGCGCACGTACATACGCACACATACACACACACGCATGCACACACACACACACACACACACACACACACACACACACACACACACACACACACACACACACACACACACGTGCGCACATACACACACACACATACACACACATGCACGCACGGACAACACTGTAACTACTGTACACAGGAACATGTGGACACTAACTGGTATGGCCTAATACCGTAGAACAAAAGTCAATCCAGTGTTAGACCATACATACTTTATCTATCACCTACGGCTAGAGATACTGTACAGTAGCGTAGGCTGCTACTTGGCTAATCGCACATCCTAATACATTCGTGACATACACAACAAAGATACTGCTAGTCTGCTATCAGAGTACAACTATTACACTAAGCCCATATCCCTATTCCGCCATATTGTTTCCATGTTATCCCTAACATGGAGTACTACTGCACTCCTGAGCACATACACGCATGCCACCTCTAGTACAAATAGGCACACTTGCAGGCATGGCATATCTGGTGTGGTATACAGCTTACTATGCATGTATATCCATGGCACTGTACATAACATTATGTGTGTGGATTGAAAATCCGTAAGCATACATGTACACACATGAACACATCCATAAAGTCCACATTTTTGCTTCTGTCATTTGTTACATACACACAACCATCACCAAAACATTTCATGGTCTGAATGAGTACACCCTGCTCATGTGCTATATATAGAGACAGACTTACATGGTCACTGGATAGGTCTTCTTGGAGAACATCAAACACATACGCCAGGTGATCAGCTGTGAAGGAAGCCCAAGCGTATACTAATTACTAGAAGCCTTGTCTACTCTCTTGACTGTATACCGAAAGTAGAGATTATCTATTACTGGCAGCCCACCTTGCAAAACTGTCCTCAAAGCTATCAAGCAAGCAAGGACTCTCAAAGGGGCATCTTCGCTCTGGCAGAAACCTTTGTTCACGGCCAAAGAGGAGAGCGGGTGGTTTGGCTGACTGCTGCCTTTGGTGGTGTGTAAACCAAGCATTATGTTCCCTATCCTCCTCATTGTGGCACTCAGAGGGCTCTTCTGCATGGTGTGGGGGTAAGTGCAAATTGAATAGAATGATTCATTAGAGAACACACACATATATATGGGCTCATGTTTCCATTAGAAAGTCATCAAAGATTAAATAGAGGGTTTTCAAGTACTCAATTGTCGACAGATTATAAAATATAAGAAAATTTGATAACTGCTATAGCGCAGTGATCACTGTGACCTCACCATGCACATGACTATACAGTATACATATGCATATATTATACGTACATACTGTAAGTAGTTTAACAATGATAAAGGGACACAGATAGTGGCAATTGGTTCATTGGCTGCTATCGGATTGTGTTGGTTCTAATGATAGTTATGAAACTACAATTCTATTTTGCACACACACACACACACACACACACACACACACACACACACACACACACACACACACAATCATAGGCTTGCACTGTTTAGTCTCCTTGTTTGTTCACCTATGGGCAATTATGTACACCTTTACATGCTGAACACATTCAATCAGATCCTCACATATATGTACTTCAGGAAATGTACATACATAAACACTAGCAACATGAGTCCATTCAAAACATATACATAATACATACATTCAAAGACATATCATGAACCTAGTCTGGCCTGCTACCATCCCCCCCTAGTGCATACGTGGGACAGTTGTAGCAGGCCAGACTAATCATGAACCACGGTGGTTTATGGTGGGATGATGTAGAAAAACATGGCTGCCCATACATTAGGGACGACTGTATTTTTGCTAAGAACTCATGAATAAATAGACAAAATCTTACACACCCCGCACATACTGTATGTACAACTACGCACACACTTCTGCAGTGATCATGTGCTTATGCAGTTTGCAAATACACTTTAGCAGAACCTCTCACACCTGGGCAGCTTGGGACCAAGGGGTGTTCGCAACTGTGAAAGTGGCTGCAAGTATGAGGCCTCTAGTAGCTACATATGTAGATGTTGAGACATTCCACATCATACCATATGTGCTTTAATTTTCGCGGGGTGCATATTTCGCGGATTTTGTCTTTTAGCGATTTTCGCGTTTTAATATTCGCGGACGGCCATGTTTTGCCATTGCACAAGAGCCCGATCTAAATTTTCGCGGGTCTAAACTTTCGCGGATGGCTTCCAATCCGCGAATACCGCGAATATTGAACCACGCGAAAATTAAAGCGTATACGGTATCATATTCTCACTGTTCTTCAATTTAAAGTAGCCTCTGGCTAAAGGCCTTCCCAGTTTAAATAAGTTTCCTATCCTATCCTAACAGTGACAAGTGCTTTCTACCAGTCGTTTTAGCTAATTTTACACATGCACATACACCACATAGCACAGCTAGACCAGTAATGTAATGCACATTAGCACTGATAATAGAAGTAAGTACATGCATGAAAACACTGCCCGGTTGAGTGAGGTGCCTGTAACTATGAGGGCCAGCTATACAAGGTTCTGCTGTATGTGCAGACTAAGGGAACACATGGTTACATATACGGATCAAGGTGCTTACAAATTAGTACATGTGTGCATACACTAGGAGGTGTATGCTGATGTTCATAGGTAGTAATATGCACAATGGTCAGATGTATACACGCATGTAGGCACACATCCAAGCATGTACACATGCACCTATACCCACACACATACAACAAATACACACACACACACACACACACACACACACACACACACACACACACACACACACACACACACACAACACACACACATATGTGCATACCTGCAAGCCTCCCAATGACTGCTCCAGCAAGCACCAGTGAACATGATGTAAGAATTGTCGCTGAATGACCACGTGACTGTGCTGAACATCAACCAGCACTTCTGACAGAGATGTCAACACCTGAACAAGTGTTCAAGCACACACACACATACATAATTGCACACGAACAAGCAACACATGAGAGAGCAAATTGCAGTACAAGAATTTGTGTAGGTACATTGTACTAGTCACTGACATAAATGTGAGTTGATACAAAGTTATACATATTGACATACTGACAGTCCTGACTTGTACCAAACTAATTTATACATCAATTGAATAGCAGCTCTTGGGAACTTGTACTGTGCAAATGCATGTAGCTTACAGCTACCAGCCTAAGCAGCTTTCAGCTACCAGCCCACACAGCTTAAAGCTACCAGCCCACACAGCTTAAAGCTACCAGCCCACACAGCTTAAAGCTACCAGCCCACACAGCTTTCAGCTACCAGCCTAAGCAGCTTTAAGCTACCAGCCTAAGCAGCTTTCAGCTAACAGTACAGAGTTACCTTTACTACAGCAGCACTGCTCACAACAGTCTCACAAAGTATCAATATACTATTGGCTATGTGGAACGTGAATGTGATATTTACACAATACAAAAGGAAGAACATGTGGAGAGTTGCACAATGGCTCATACAAATGTATGCAGCAATAAAATACCTACAGACACAAGGTAAAATGTATATACACAGCTACGTACATATGTGCACACGCACACATGTAAGTATACGTACATGAGCAAGTACACACATGCACATACACACAGACACACATACAGTGACACACGTACACACACACACACACACACACACACACACACACACACACACACACACACACACACACACACACACACAAACACACCTTTGAGCATCTGTCACTGATATCTGCCCCTGAATCCCTCCTAGTCTCACTCCAATGATCACTGCTCCCTGGCTCTGTAACCCACTCCAGAAGAAGACCAAGGGTCTCAAAGGGTAAGCAGACAAGACCTGGCTTCCTGGCAGACTTCTACATAATTGAATAAAGAGCACACATTATTGGGCTGGACTTCATAAACAACACCTCAAGGTCAGATAAGACTGACCACAAGTGACATGCTAGGAAGGCTGAGCAAGCAACAGCTGCAGTTGGACATGGGCTAATGAACTGTTTATTATGCTCACCACATGGCAACCAACCCAACCACAGAAGAGGCAACTTATTATTATCCCAGGATGTCTTTACCAAAGGGAAGCAATTACTCAACAATATTCGCATTCTGTGTAGACAGAGAATTACTAGGATACAAGATCACACACACACACACACACACACACACACACACACACACACACACACACACACACACACACAATGTACATGCATGGATGAAAATGGAAGATGGCAGCATAATAACTTTAGCAAGCTAAATATCACAGAAAATTCCTACACTTGAGCAACCAACATCTGACTACACCTATACTTGCAACATTTGCACAGTCTAACTTCAGACATTAGCATGGACAGGGAAGATCCTTTTACAGAATATGGTACAGGAAGGACAATAATACTTCCTCCTAAACGGTCAGTGAAAGGCCTATGAAAATATTGATAAGTGCTGAATAGGCTGTGATGTGGTGCTGTGATCCCTTGCTAACAGAATTATTTTGACCCTCAAATAATGTCATGCGACATCAACAATATTCACGAGGTGTTAATTAGATTCATAGACAGGGAAGCCCTTCATGTGCAGCAACTGATAAGGTAACACTATAGGAATCAGCACCCAGTACTGTGCTGGAGAGCCTCACAAAATGTTGGAGAAAGTGGTTGTGCTCTGTTTTGTTGTGGTTGTCCTGAACCCAGGTGAGTGAGTGGTCTTGAAGGGCTGGACAAGTTAACCAGTTCAAATTTACTGTAACAGCCAATGATTTCTCTATCAAATTTAAATATGATAGTTTTCCTAAACCTGCAGTGCATGTGGACAGCCAAGAAGTCACCAAATCTAATGGTGAGCATTTTTTATACTCAGAGAGAGAGAGAGAGTGTGTGTGTGAGAGAGAGAGTTTTTTTTAAGTGGAGATGGTGTGGTACAACATATAAGAGACAGCTCATACAACTCAGCATCAATGTACACATATATAGTAGTGAAGAGCTGCGAATTGAGGGTAAAACATGTGGAAGTCTGTGTAAAAGATTACACTTGAACATTTGATAGCGGACACTCTGTAATAAAGACAATTAATCTCTCTACAAAGGACAAAGCTTGAGGTCCCAAATATTTTCTACCAATGCACGTTTGCTCCCAAAGAGGACAACCTCCTTACAAAGGACAAACTAGAGTTCCCTAAAGTGTCCTTTATTCAGAGGTTCCATTGTGTTAGTTAGCTGGCAGCAACTCCACATACAGTACCTTTTACCAGACTAGTGGCAATTTGAAATGTAATATTGCTTGAAAACATACATGCACATCGATAATCCCTTCTCTCCCCACCTTAGTGACTGTGGTCCTGGATGTGTACACTCCCACTTCTACACTGGATAACAACACTACTCTACAATTGGGGAAAACCTGCATCCTCCTCTGTAGGACTGGAGGACTACCACATGGGACAGACTACAACTACACATGGACATGTCCTAACGGACCTTGTACCATTGGACAAGGAACAAACACCAACAGAGACACTTATGGGGACAGACTCTTACTCAACATACTCTCATACAGTGATGCAGGGACATACACCTGTCAAGTTAGACTGGCTACAACAGGCCAACTACTGGGAATGGATCAGTTTACCCTCAGAGTGGAAGGTAAGGTCCTGCATGAACATACATACTATATAATGCTAGAGGTGGGGAGAGGGGATCAGGGTAATCTGAATTTTGATAGACTCCATTCGCACTTTGTGTGGTCTGTGTATGCACCATACTATGTCCTATGCCAAAATGGTTTGTGGATTGGTGGAAGGCGGGGTGGGTGTGCTGGGCAGGGGTAGAGTGGGTGGATGTGCTGGATAGGGGTAGAGTGGGTGGGTGAGTGTGCTGGACAGAGGTAGAGTGGGTGGATGTGCTGGGCAGAGGTAGAGTGGGTGGATGTGTTGGGTAGAGGTAGAGTGGGTGGGTGTGTTGAGCAGAGGTAGAGTGGGTGGATGTGCTGGACAGAGGTAGAGTGGGTGGATGTGCTGGGCAGAGGTAGAGTGGGTGGATGTGTTGGGTAGAGGTAGAGTGGGTGGATGTGTTGGGTAGAGGTGAGTGAGTGGGTGTGTTGGGTAGAGGTAGAGTGGGTGGGTGTGTTGGACAGAGGTAGAATGGGTGGGTGTGCTGGGCAGAGGTAGAGTGGGTGGGTGTGTTGGGCAGAGGTCTGTAGAGAGAGGGGAAACGATGGCTCCACAGATAAAACCCCAACTTGATAAATGGTAATAAACCATCTTAGGAGGCACTATCAGACCAACTGCATCAATGCACACACAGTTAAGATGTTGTATCAATAAAGCCCAGGTCTTACAGTGTGTTGGCTGGAAGAACAGTAAGTGAAAGCAGTACTTGTTATACATACGAACAACTGCATTGCTATGGCCTCCATACCTCACGGGTGGAATGTACGGGTTCTGTGCCCACACACAGTACATGAGCACTACATAGCACTGGCCTACACTGAAGACAGGTGGTGTGCATATACAAAAGAACAAAACTTTATTGCACTTCTATAAACACTAGCATGCATGTGTACTATTCACGGTCCAGCAACACAGCCCACAGCAGAAATGCATAAATTGCACAGTATACCCAATGCACACACAGTACATGCATATTCCATGACAAACTAGATGCATTACTACAGTCACAACTAGTGTACGCAATCGCAATATGCGTATGTACATAATATATGTATGAATAAACACTGGGTAAAGTGCCGGTAACCCCATCACTTTGCATGTATGTACATGCATTTATGATTATAGTGTTGATTTTGGAATTGCTCCACAATCGCCAGATATCAAATCATTTCAGCACTACACTATACACGGTCAAGACAGTGGAGATGTGTTAGCTAGTGTGACTTAAATTACACCCGAAACAGGCATACACTAAAACCTGTCTATAATGACTGTTCAAGGGATCAAGTACAGTAATGGTGGTCTCTGTAGACAGGTGGTCCTTTTACGGAGGTGTTTTAGTACAACTGAAGTGGACAATGAACCAGCCACTGCGGTCTCTATAGACAGGTGGTCTTTATATGCAAGTGGTCTTTAAGACAGGTTAACAGTATATACAATTATCATAATTATCATGTTTACATGTAGGTTATGCATGGAGTCAGACCACAAACCAGACTTATTTACACGGTCATGTAATTGACAGTTGCTTCTTCTACCTGCACTCAGAGCGTGTGTTATGTACTCCTCATTCTCCTCCTACAGGTGGTATTGTCCTCCACAGTGGGACCAACCTCATTCCAAACAATGACTTCATCACTAGTCTACAAGACATCACCTCTAGTACAACCATCACCATACAATGTACTTCACACCAACAACCTCATTGGAGGGGACCCAATGGACAGACACTATCAACAATACAAAACAACACACTCCATCAGATCCTCAATGGGAACACATCAATACTTACTATTGACACTAACAATCTCAACAACTTCACTAATGGAAGGTTCTCCTGTGACACTACACAACACACAGCTAATGTCAACCTGTACATTGGACCAGGAGGTGAGGGGGGATATATCAACACGCTGAACACTTACTCTGTATGCTTTACCTTAAATAAACAAACAAGTGTGTATACGTACATATATGGTGTGAGATAAAAACTCCACATGATTGTCATACTGTAAGTATATACCTATTTCACTATAGAAGTTTGCATCATGTATAGTGTAAACATAACCATTATGTATACTGTCTGTCTGTGTGTGCGTGTGTGCGCGTGTGCATGCGTGTGTGTGTGCGTGTGTGTGTGTGTGTGTGTGTGTGTGTGTGTGTGTGTGTGCGTGCGTGTGTGTGCGTGTGTGTGCACATGTGTGTATGCGTGTGTGTGTGTGCGTGCACATATGCATGTATTTGTTTGTATTGGCACATGACTGTGATTGTGTGTATTCACACTATAGGCATGCATGCACTGTGTGCATGAATGTAGAGTATCATATGCAAGTGTACCATTCATGTGTTTACATGCATTGAGACAAACATACATGTGTCAATGCACAAGGAAAATCAATGAGTATTTCTACAGTTACAGAAGCTTATCTAACCTGCATGGGGAGGCCTGTAGCCAAGGGGCTACTACTCTAGGCAACCAGTCAACACTCTACATTGCTACACATGTACAGTACATAAATGGAAGACATACAGCCTATACATAGCAGTGTAGGTAAAGTGAATATTGCATGCAATATATGCATATATAGTACAGTATGTGGATATTTGTATCCATTGCTGTTGATCAAATACACAAAATTCTCAATTGCTGACAGGGAATCTAACAAAACCACGGATATCTGGGAGTGCTATAGGTAATGAGTTCAGGATCTCACCAAACCTAGGTACAGTTCGTCAAGCGGAAAGGTTCATCATAAGCTATGAGCATCAAGATTTCAATGTACCCCTCAAAGTGGAGTATCAAGAGGCAGTGGTCACTGGAGAGAACATGTGGATCATCAAAGACATCTACTCCCCTGGAGTAAGCTACCTGGTTAAGATATGGGCTGTCCAAGGCAGTTTGTACAGCAAGGAACCAGGTTCATTGTCAGGGCACTTGTTACTAGCACAAGGTGAGCACAGTTTGTTCAATATACAGTACACACTGTACCTTCTTACACACAGTCACTGTATTCGTGACACATCTAAATATATACAGTATGTCCATACATGCACATGTACACTACTGTATAGTAGTGCCTCTTTTGAGGGACCACCCTCGTGAAAGACCACCTCTTTTGTAAGACCAGCCTTACTGGGAACATTGCACATATGTCCCATACTAAATTTCCCCTCATCAGAGACCACCTTCCGCCTGTCCCTAGGGTGGTCTCTCAAGAGGTACTGCTGTATAAGAACCCGTGAAAAGTGGTCTCTCAAAAGAGGTGGTATCTGACAAGAGGGAACTTAGTATGGGGCATACACACATTTGTGACCGGTAAGGCTGGTGTTACGACAGAGGCAGTCTTTCACTAGGGTGGACTGCCAAAGGAGGTGCCACTTACATCCAGTCCCCGTACTGACTGTGTCTATGCTTGATGATACTGAATGTGTTGTGCCTGATTTCCACAGCCTCTTCGAAACCGCGATTTACCACAATCACAAGACGATTGACACATGTGCTGGAGGTCAACTGGATACCACCAAAGCAACCCAATGGACCAATTCTATATCAACTCAACTATGGAACAAATACCACACAATTCACTACAGTTGATACAGCTGGTGATGACACCTACTACAACTTAACTGGACTACAAAAGAACACAGCATACTACATCAGAGTGGTGGCTGTTAGCTATATGACATTTCGTAGTGAAGCGAGTACAGAGGGAGAGTGGATTGCAGTCAGTACATTAGGACTACCTCGTGAGTGGCAAAAGTCGCACATTTCATAGCATTAAAGTGTTACGGCTATTTAGAGCAAGCAAACCCTCTTACATACTCCACTTCCAACAACAGACTTTCATGCACTTACAGTATATGCATAAAAACACTCAGGTTAGCAGTTGGACCCACACAAACAGTACAGTATGTACGTATGTACTGAGAGACACACACTGTCTTACTTGTGAATGTAACTTAGCAGTTGGACCCACACAAACAGTGCAGTATGTACGTATGCACTGAGAGACACTGTCTTACTTGTGAATGTAACAAACACCTCAACCATCCACTCCATTCCTCTTAATACAGGTATTATAATACCAACAAATGTCACTACTACATCTACAACACCAAGTGGTGAGTACGTACACACACACACGCGCGTGCACATACGCATGTATGCATGCACACGCTCACACAATGTCATACATACACACACACACACGCATACACACACACACACACACACACACACGTATACACACACACACGCATACACACACACACACACACACACACACACACACACACACACACACACACACACACACATGCACACACACACACACACTTCCTTTACTATAAAAGTAATAACTAGCAGTACCACAGACTAAACCATGGTTCCACATTCATTTGCACAGAGGACAGCACGGCAGTCGTAGTTGGATCTCTTGTATGTGGCTTTTTACTGATGGTGGGTCTAGCAGCGTTTGCAGCAGTACTAGCACTGGCTGTGAAGTACTACAAGATGAGAGCACTGGGAAATGTCTACAGCGTACCAGACTGCACACTTGAGGACCACTACGAAGACATGTCCAAGTACAAGTGTGAGAGGCTGGAGGAGGGGATCTACGACACAGTGGACGATGAGTCCATAACTGATGGCATTCAGCAGGAGAGGGTCTACCAGGAGCTTGTCCTGGAAGGGCTGCAGAGTGGCCCATACGCTCACATCTACAACACTCCGAGGAACAGTACCACACAAGAGGAGGCCTCTCCCTCACCACAGGTAGAGTTTAAGCCTCCACCTCGAATCAGCAGGTACATACAGAGAGAGACACCAAACAGGAACAGCAGTGGTCAACCAGTAGAGACACCAACCAGGAACAGCAGTGGTCAACTAGTAGAGATACCAACCAGGAACAGCAGTGGTCAACCAGTAGAGACACCAAACAGGAACAGCAGTGGTCAACCAGTAGAGACACCAACCAGGAACAACAGTGGTCAACCGGTAGAGACACCAACCAGGAACAGCAGTGGTCAACCAGTAGAGACACCAAACAGGAACAGCAGTGGTCAACCAGTAGAGACACCAACCAGGAACAGCAGTGGTCAACCAGTAGAGACACCAACCAGGAACAGCAGTGGTCAACCAGTAGAGACACCAACCAGGAACAGCAGTGGTCAACCAGTAGAGACACCAACCAGGAACAGCAGTGGTCAACTAGTAGAGACACCAACCAGGAACAGCAGTGGTCAACTAGTAGAGACACCAACCAGGAACAGCAGTGGTCAACTAGTAGAGACACCAACCAGGAACAGCAGTGGTCAACTAGTAGAGACACCAACCCGGAACAGCAGCAGTCCAACAGGAGAGCCACCAACTGGGAACAGCAGTGGCCATTTTGGAAAGCCACTAACTGGGAACAGTAGTAGTCCAGTGGAAGCGCCACTAACTAGAAAAACAAGTTATATACCAGAAGAGCCACTAACTGGGAACGGTAGTGGTCAACCAGAAGAGCCACCAACTAAGAACTGTGGCAGTCCCCCAGGTATGTCACAGCTGAGGAAAGTAGGTGATTCCCCTTATTCTTCCCTCAACCATGATATACATCACCACTCAGTGCTCACTGAGTAGGAAGTGTGAAAGTCCTACAAACAGTTTTGGCAACTGAAAATGTACTTTTGCTTTAACACAGCATCATCATTATAATTTTGTTTAATATTGTCTTTGAACCAAATACTTTTTCAACTCACAAACTTTTCTGTCCTTACACAAAATATTTTTTCAACCCTTAACCATTTTTGTTGCCTGCAGCAGTATGTGTGTGTTGTCATTTGTCTTCGCACTTTTGCTATATTTTTTGTTATTGATGCTTATTCCTATCCTCAGCTCAGTTTCACAGTGTGTGCTATTCTCCCCTATTGTACTAGTGGTAAAGACATGGAGTATAGGTATGAGGGCTGAAGACTAGAGTAGGTACGAGGGCTGAATGGGTTAAGACTAGAATGGGTATGAGGGCTCAAAAGGTTAAGATACAGAGTAGATGTGAGGCTGAATGGGCTAAGACATAGAGTACAGAAGGTATATACAAGGGCTGAATGGGTTAAGACACAGAGTAGATGTGAGGTTGAATGGGTTAAGACATAGAGTACAGAAGGTACGAGGGCTGAAAGGGTTAAGACATAGCTAGAGTACAGAAGGTACGAGGGCTGAATGGGTTAAGACATAGAGTACAGAAGGTACGAGGGCTGAATGGGTTAATACACAGGATATGTGTGAGGGCTGAATGGGATACTAAATATGCCAAATCCTGAGTTTGTGGAGTGACTATACTGACCACCCAAGACTGAAGTGCCAGAGATAGTGCCAAGCAAGATTGGATCGGCTACACCTGACTATAGCAGTAAAAGTGGGTAAATGGGAACAGGGGCCATTGCTGGAAGAGACCGTCACCCCTAAGAACACTCAACTACAGCAGACACACACACCTAACCCCACACCAGTGGAGGGGAGTCAACACTACACAACTCTTAACACCAACACAATGGAGGACCATCACTACCAGAGAATACATACTAACTAGACTATAGACAGTAGGAACAACTAGTGGGTAGAAACATAGAAAATCCACCATGTTCCCATGTCCAATAATAAAAATGATATCAAAAATGTTATCATGCAACCCTGGCAGTGACAGCTGGAGGTTGATGAGGAACCAGCGCAGGAAGTGCTAAGAGACAAGGAGAGGAGCAATTTCTATGCAATTTGAGTGACAACATAACTTAATGTTGGAAGTTATGGGAATAGAAGGATTAGGATCAAGTATCCATTAGAGCCAGATGTGGAGGGTGGGGGAGGGCCAAGGGAAAGGGCATGTGAAAATTCGGGGAAAATAAAAAAACAACTTTACCATGGTACAAGAATTATAAGTAAGGGTGAACAGAGAAAAAGAGCTGCTGGTGGGGTAGTTCCTCCCTATACCCGGGTCCTGACAATGGGAACAAATGGGGGGAGGGGGGACGGGGGAGGGGGAGATGTGTGATTAACATGGCTGGTTGGGCACATGCCAGTGTTTCCAGTGCATGGGTGTGAACGGTGTGTGGTTGTCTGATAACGGCTGGTGTACTGGGGGCTGGGTGATTATACCCACAGGGGAGTGCATGGGCCTATATAGTTGTGTAACCAAGTTTACAGTTAGCATGCTTAGAGAGGTGTTATCTAAACAACACAAAATAAAAGGACAAAATGGCTGATAACAAGAAAGTCTTCTTTCTAACATTACTGACAGGTACTACTGAACAACAGGTACGTAGGTCACAAACAAATCATTTCCTCATACTATTCATCTTCCCCCATTACAGCTGTCATCATGTGTACTGGACAAAATGGTGAGTGGATGTCTGTACTAGCAATGTAGTGTAGGTAGCAATAAACACTCTCAGAATGTCTCCCCACCTCAGTGACTGTGGTCTTGGATGTGTACACTCCCACTTCTACACTGGATAACAACACTACTCTACAATTGGGGACAACCTGTGTCCTCCTCTGTAGGACTGGAGGACTACCACATGGGACAGACTACAACTACACATGGACATGTCCTAACGGACCTTGTACCATTGGACAAGGAACAAACACCAACAGAGACACTTATGGGGACAGACTCTTACTCAACATACTCTCATACAGTGATGCAGGGACCTACACCTGTCAAGTTAGACTGGTTACAACAGGTCAACTACTGGGAATGGATCAGTTTGTACTGAGAGTAGAAGGTATGTATACATAACATGGCCGTAGGAGTAGGTCGGGTTGGTCCGGTTTTCACCAGACCAATATTTCAGCCAAACTCAGTATTTTATTTTTAAGCAACAGAAGCTTTTTACCAGACTCAGAAATACACATAACCCAAGCAGCTATAATGATGTTTTATTACAGCTTAGTTTACCTTTCTATACCAGAATTAGGAGATTTCTAATCAGTCTGCTAATCCACGACCATTTATTCGATGATTCCGCCGATCGCGCGAGAAACGTGTTCGCTTCGACGCCATTTTTGCATGTAGTCACGTGCGTCAGTACTTCGTTCACGTGGCCGCGGAATGCTCTTCTTTCATACGACGGTGCTGGAAAATCATTGTTGAATCGTTGGATAACATGTTACTTTCCTCTCCACATCAACCAGATAAATTTCCATTCCCAAAGAGGACTTTTGGGTAGACTAAGCCAGTGGAGAAGCCCTTTTTTACCACATTAGTTTAGAAGTGGAAGTTTCTGCAGCATACACAGATTTGAGCTGTTTTGTTGGAAAAAATATAATGCTTTAGTTTATTGGTTTCAATATGAGTTTAATAGTGTTACTATGCACTTGCATATACACTGAAACATGGCTGGCCTGAGCGAATTATGTAGTGTGAGGTTGGCTCAAGCCGACTGGACCAATCAAAAAGGTGTTCCTACGGCCATGCATAAAGGGTGCTGCTATGTAATGCATGGTCATTTTCTTACGTATATGCGTACATGCATATACCATGTAGTACGCGGGCTAATTATTTTGTAGTTTGCTTAATATTAGTACTTGGCATGTGCATAACACCCACGACAGAACAAACTGTACTCCATATACTCTGTCCTTTCTTGTGTACAGTAAGCCATCCAGTCTCAATAGTTCACGCACTGCATTCTTGTACAGCAAAAGAAAAATACAAGCCTTAACAGGATCTACTGTAGTTGTAACAAATGCAATGCTTCCATACGTAGTGATAATGCAATGTTCGAATTTATACAGTAGATGAAAAATATACATAAATTATGCAAAGATTCTTGGTCTAATACATACTGGTTCACACTCACTCCTCACTCTCCTCCTACAGGTGGTATTGTCCTCCACAGTGGGACCAACCTCATTCCAAACAATGACTTCATCACTAGTCTACAAGACATCACCTCTAGTACAACCATCACCATACAATGTACTTCACACCAACAACCTCATTGGAGGGGACCCAATGGACAGACACTATCAACAATACAGAACAACACACTCCATCAGATCCTCAATGGGAACACATCAATACTTACTATTGACACTAACAATCTCAACAACTTCACTAATGGAAGGTTCTCCTGTAACACTACACAACACACAGCTAATGTCAACCTGTACATTGGACCAGGAGGTGAGGGGGGATATGTATACTGTACATACAATAGATGCCAATAATGTCATTTATCGCATGATGACATAATACATAAAAGGTGCCACCTAGGCAGTAACGAATTTACCACCTTGGAATAATCTGCAAGGGTCCCAGGGGGCATATAGTATTGGCTTCGATCAATAAACCTCAATCTATGGTCAAAGAAAGGCATGTTAAGGTACTTCGATAGTGATCACATAAGTTATTCGAAGCGGATAAATACTTGAACAGCTTGCCCGTGAGATGCCTTTGAGTCATCATCCTGTGAATTTGTCTGAGCATTTATTTGGCAATTTGGCTAGTTACTGTGTACATGCCCGTCTCTTGGGAGTATCATGTTTACTGCTCTCGCCCCTGGGTCCCTCGCGGGCTTGAGCAGTAAATGCGATACTCCCTTGCAGGTGTGTAGTAAATGTTAAAATATGTAGGTACATCCAAGCATACATGAGTGAATCATTACTTTATGCACTTCAATGTATACACACCAATACAGGGTCATTGCCAACACCAGGAGTAACTACCCTTTCCAATGGCACTCATGCCTTTCTAAGCCCAACACTAGAGGCACTCTCCCAAGCAAACAGGTTCATTGTCAGTTATCAACGTCAAGATCTCAATGTACCACTCGATGTGGAGTATCAAGAGGTAATGGTCACTGGAGGCAATACTGCCATAGTAAAGGAGATCTCCATACCAGGAGTGATGTATGCGATGAAGATATGGTCTGTGAATGGTAGCCAGTACAGTCCAACAACATCGTCATTTATACAGCTCTTACAATTATCACAAGGTGAGGAGGCATGCACAATTATGTACCCCAGAAACAGATGTAAAACAACCCCCCTAATTTATTGTACATATCTTTTACAATTATCACAAGGTTAGGTATGCTCGGGTGGGGGCTGGTGGCTCAGTAAGTTAGTATTGGTGGCTCAGTAAGTTAGTATTGGAAGCTAAGCAGTAGCATTTAAGCTGTGAGCAGAGGGCACCATCCCACCCTTGCGCCATTTGGAGTTTTTTTTTCCCTGCACCCCCCTGCCACCAACTTGGGAATGGAAGAGAATTAAGATGACCTCTTGCAGCCACCAAACTAATTTGAATATGATTTGTTATACGTATGATGGGCGGTAACATCAAAGCAAAAAGTGTGGGCATTATTCGCATGTAGCACACTTTCGGAGGCATCAAAGGACAAAAGTGTGTGCACAACCTGCAAGCGCCCCTCCATGGGAACTGTCGAGCCAAATTTGGTAGCGAGGTTAATTGGCATCAGAAATTGTCACTTTCGTGCTGTAGCAGCAATATCAAACCATGGATAGTATATTACTGTAAGAAGGGTATAGATAGGAAATGGGACGCCCACGCAAAAACATCCATGTTGAGAAAAATGGCCAGTGGCAATAGCGGCGTACTAAACTCTTTTGTCTACGGTTACTAAAGCAGTTTAACAGACGGACAGATTCACATAATCATGAGCAACATTGAACAACTGATCCAAGGATTTGGCAACGAGCGTGATCAGCCATTACCGGTGCGAAACATGGCCTATTTCAACTGAAGGTACACTGAATGCCAGGCTATTTAGTGAGGGAATCGTGTGGCTGTCCTCAGCTTTGTTCTACTCATGCCTTCATTTTGGTGTAGAGGCCTGCTCGTTGACTGATGAAGGGGGTGCATTATCAGCGATATGATACTATAATAAAATGTACAAGATAACCTCATGCCAAGCTTCTACTAATATACAATGATTTTCAAGCCACAGCACTACACGAGACCTATGAATTAAGGGTAAGAGCAACTTAAAATACCAAAAAGTGCCTAAGAACAAGAAAAAGATTGTGTAAAGTGACCATAAAAAGCCACCCTATACTCAATTGTTGGGGTATTAGGAGTGCTTTTTGTCACCAAGCCACGTAAATACATGAAATCTACACAGTTAAGTCCTTCAAGAGAACATTAATCCTAGCAAGGCATAGTGTGAGCAAAAGAACTTGCAAAATTACAATCTTTACGTAATCTTCTACAACGGCTTGCTAGATGGCTAAGTGAATTCAGCTGCTGATACTCTAGAACAATACTTCGAGCCTTTTGTGTTGATTTTGTATAGTTTTCTACACATAGTACCAGTACTAGCGATCAAAACTGTATAAACTTTGTTGACCAGGAGTACAACATCCTAACATGGATGTTTCCTGTATCTGTAATATAAATTCTATAGTTAAAAGTGACGTGACAACGTCTTGTTTCCTATCCATACCTTCTTATGTAGTATATTATCCATGATCAAACTGATTAGCCACACCAGCAACAAACTCAACAGCTGCTACACAGATGCAAGACCACAGGAGGCTGATATTTGAATAGACACTGACCAAGCACTGCTAAAACTGAACTCACAAGGGGGTTATTTCTGAATGCAAGTTGATTTAAATTTTGGCTTACAAAATCTGTCTTTTTACTTCTAAACTTGAGAAATGTGTACAACAGGTCAGTTATAATGCATCAAAGTGTGCTGTATGCATTTCACAGCACTCGCCCTCAGGACTCGATGCTGTGAAAACGCATACAGCACACTTCGATGTGTCATAATCTTAAATTAATTTGATCGTGTGTGGGATACTGGGGACCACAGGAGTAGCCTCAGGCTAATGCCCCACCCTGTTAATATAAGAAATCATTATGTACTCCAGAAACAGATGCGAAACAACCACTCATCCACTCAATGTATTGGTACATTTCCGCCCAGCTTCCTCCCAATCAAGATTCCTCACTGTCACAACAACATTCACTCAAGGATTACAGCTCAACTGGATACCACCAAAACAAACAAATGGACCAATTCTATATCAACTCAACTATGGAACAAATACCACACAGTTCACTACAGTTGATATAGCTGGTGATGACACCTACTACAACCTAACTGGACTACAACAGAACACAACATACTACATCAGAGTGGTGGCTGTTAGCTATATGACACTCAATGGAGTAGCAAGGACTGGGGGGGAATGGATTACAGGTACTACAGAGAGGGAAGGTTTGAGTAGTTTGTAATAATACTATGTATTTACCTTCCTGTGTCTATACAGTTACATCATACATACATACCTCACGCACAGTGAGTAGCGACAGAATGCTGCACACAGTCTCCATCATGTGGATGACAAAAACACACACAATAGCTACATAACGTCTTGTCCCTTTCCTTCAGACACAATCACCCCAAACTTGTCCTCTACTACAGTCACTACTGCAATACCTACAACAAGTGCCCAGACACCCACTTCAAGTAACATTCCAACTGTACCAGATACCAACGGTGAGTCCACATACCAGTACACATTCATTAGCAAAATCACACTCACCTAGCCACATACTGCTTTGAGGCGCAGTATACCTCTGTATACTGTAGCTCTCTTGCAATATATAGTCCTTGCAAGGGACATACGTACATGTAGATGCAATAATGCCATGTACTTGTTAGCTTTCTGATAAGTCTTATCACTAAAATGCACATTATTCATCTAGTTCAATTTGTACAATAAAGATCATAGTAATAACACAATTTACTTAATCATTCAAAATACCCTATCACTACTCAGAAATGCCCGCAATTGGAATAGCAGTTGGAGTATCAGCTGGTCTACTCCTTGTCATCATCATAATACTGATAGCTGTGGTAGGGTGTGTGCTATGGACAAGACAGAAACACTCAAAACCACAAACTCAATTCATCTACAGCAATCCAGACAGAGTGTATGACACTGTTGATGATGACACACACAAGACCTCCATCACACCACCTACCACCTACGACTACATTGACAAAGACGACATTCACGGACATCCTCAACATCAACCTGCTCAACGTGGACTGCATACAAACATCACAGACACATCACTCTACCAGACCATGGCTCCATCACCCAACACTCAACACACCACATCACAACACAACCAATCCCTACAGCACAACCAGGAGGAGGACTACACCACAGTCTACACACCACTCAGCAACATCACCTCTGAGGACGTACTGCTGGAGGAGACCGTCACCCCTAGCAACACTCAACTACAGCAGACACACACACCTAACACCACACCAGTGGAGGGGAGTCAACACTACACAACTCTTAACACCAACACAATGGAGGACCATCACTACCAGAGAATATATGCTAACTAGACTATAGACAGTTGGAACAGCTAGTGGGTGGGGAGAGAGAAGATAGAGAGACTAAAAACCTTAACTGAGACAGACTATGTACATGTGTACACAAGTGTACATTCACACTGTTCCCATGTATAAAGCAATTCTAAGATGATACGTACTGCAAATGCTGTGATACATACATAACAATATACCATTGACCATGTACTACATCACATCTATCACACATGCATGCAGTATTGTGCAATAAATAAGCCAATAATTACATCACTCTACAATGGCATATAAAATGCTGCATGTTGCACATACGGTACATACAGTACAGTACATGCACATAAAGACAATTACTTTATATGTATACACTACTACCTCAAAGTATACAGACAAAAAATAGTAAGAGCTAAATAAACCACATGGAATGCTCAAATCTCATTTGAACAAATGCAAACTTTGCGTCTAGAATGGTAGAGGCAGAAGGCTGCAGTCACTGTGTGTGTGTGTGTGTGTGTGTGTGTGTGTGTGTGTGTGTGTGTGTGTGTGTGTGTGTGTGTGTGTGTTATGTGTGTGCGTGTAAAAGCAAACATGCATTACTATAATAGAGAGGTGCTATAAAAACAACACAAAACAAAAGGACAAAATGGCTGACAACAAGGAAGCATTGCTCCTCATATTACTGACAGGTACTACTGAAAAACTAGGTACACCCCAAACAACTCATTTCCTAATACTTTTCATCTCCTCCCATTACAGTTGTCATCCTGTGTACAGGACAAAATGGTGAGTGGATGTCTGTACTAGCAATGTAGCAGGTAGTAATCTACACTCTCAGGATCTCTCCCCACCTCAGTGACCGTGGTCCTGGATGTGTACACTCCCACTTCTACACTGGATAACAACACTACTCTACAATTGGGGACAACCTGCATCCTCCTCTGTAGGACTGGAGGACTACCACATTGGACAGACTACAACTACACATGGACATGTCCTAACGGACCTTGCACCATTGGACTAGGAAGAAACACCAACAGAGACACCTATGGGGACAGACTCTTACTCAACATACTCTCATACAGTGATGCAGGGACCTACACCTGTCAAGTTAGACTGGCTACAACAGGTCAACTACTGGGAATGGATCGGTTTGCCCTCAGAGTGGAAGGTAACTTTGTACGCATGTTTGTAGAGACCTTTAATACTATAATGTCATGTTGTTCTGTGGTACATTGTGGACGGTTTCTGTTTAAAGATTTAGAAATATAATATACACATTACCTGAAGACTGCAATTTGACAGAGTATGAATAGAATATGGTATAATCAGCTATGTATGTACTGTATACAGTACGGATCATAAAAAAGGTAACGAAAATAACTTTTAACGTTTAACACTTATCCAGAACTTGCATTATTATTTAGTTAACTGTTAACTGGTAACCGTTAACTAACAGTTATCTGCCAAATTTCTGTTAAGTATTTTGATAGTGAGTCTGCGAGATATGACAGGAAAAAGTTTTGGGAAGTTTATCGAAGATTAAAAGAGCGATAAATGCCGGAGGAGATTTTGGTCAAAATCGCACACTTCGAAGGCAGTGATCACAAAATTGGATGCCAATTCACTGCCAAAAACAAAATCTTCTTTACTGTTGAGCAAAGTTGGATAATTCTTTGCTTGGTGTAGGCAGACAAAACCATTTAGAATTCTGTCCTCGATTAAATGCTAAAACCATAGACACACGTCATATGCCATCCTACGTAACATGTAGCTTGCCATTCTTATTCTAGTCAACAGTTTCTGGTTAACGGTTAACAGTTAATGGATCACGATTAGCTATTTTTGGAATACATTAGCGGATAACTGTTGTCATTTATCGATCACAGTTACCTTTTTTATGATCCACACTGTATGTACGCATCACTATGTGGTGAAAATGGGTACATATTTGATGTTATTTGAATTACATTTACTGTACAGGATGTACGTACTGTAGTATATCAAATTCAGTTAGAACATGTCCCTGTGTTAGGAGGGGTGTATGTGTGAAATACTAGTGGGAGGAGCTATGTATCCACACATGTCAGCATATTGCCCCTCAAAGATTCCAACGGGTAATCTTCCATGATGGGGGCACCCGCTCCCCATACCTCCCACCCCCCTCAAGACTCCCCAAATAGAGCCATCAACCCAACAAATACTGGTTCACACTCACTCCTCACTCTCCTCCTACAGGTGGTATTGTCCTCCACAGTGGGACCAACCTCATTCCAAACAATGACATCATCACTAGTGTACAACACATCACCTCTAGTACAACCATCACCATACAATGTACTTCACACCAACAACCTCATTGGAGGGGACCCAATGGACAGACACTATCAACAATACAAAACAACACACTCCATCAGATCCTCAATGGGAACACATCAATACTTACTATTGACACTAACAATCTCAACAACTTCACTAATGGAAGGTTCTCCTGTAACACTACACAACACACAGCTAATGTCAATCTGTACATTGGACCAGGAGGTGAGGGGGGGTAAAGTTCTTAAAACAAACAATAGAAAATAAGACAGTAATAACAATTCAATGTGTTATCTAGTACTCCATGTTTTCGAGTTTCACTGGAGATATTACAATTTATATACATTATCAATATCATTTAGCCCAAATACTGTGCTGTGTATGCATCATGACAAAGCTTTAATTGTCTGTGTTGCACTACTTGAGGTAAAAGCTGAGGATCCCAACTGTATAGGAATGGCAAAAAGTCACCAAAGATAATTCAAAATTGCCATAATGATGACTGTATTTGGTATTGCATTTAAACACACGGATATTGTGTACATAAAGCCTTTCCAGTTTAAACACTCTCAGAAAAGGGTAGTCTTGAAACAGCCTCAAGTACGGCATATACATAGCTCGAAATGCAAGGGAAATCAGCCTTTCAAGATTAGCAAGTATCAATAATCACATTATATTGTACATGTGAGTTCACTGACAGTATAAAAATATTTAATAAAAGAATGGAAAAAGGTTTAGGAATGAATGTCAATTCCTTAAAAAAGCAATGAAACAAGGTATGGCTGCATGGGTATTGGGATAGACAGGTACAGTATATATTGTACCCATAGCCCTGCAGACATGGTTCTTGATAGACATCGAGATATAGTTTAGATGGCTTTGTGTAGCGTGCAAATTCCTACATCCTGTATGCCTTTCAACCTGACATAGAACAGTTGTATAACCTCAAGGATGTAAGAAGTTGTACACTGCAACAAATCTACCTAAACTGTTATGTATGTATTTCTACTATACTCAGGGATATACATTAACAATAGTCAGGTTGATTGTAAGACACCATTGTTTATTAACTTTCCAAGGGTTATTGTCACTGCCCCAAGTTACTGCCCGTTCCAATACCACTCACACGTTTCTAAGCCCAACACTAGAGGCACTCACCCAAGCAAACAGGTTCATTGTCAGTTATCAACGTCAAGATCTCAATGTACCACTGGATGTGGAGTATCAAGAGCGAGTGGTCACTGGAGACAATACTGAAGTAGTAAAAGAGATCTCCATACCAGGAGTGGAGTACCTGATACTAGTGTGGGCTGTGAATGGCAGTCAGTACAGTCAAGGAGCACTGTCATTTACAATTTATTCACAAATAGCACAAGGTAAGGCATGCACAATACAACGTCAAAAATAGACATGAAACAGCCACTCACAGTACTCACACAATATATTGCTACATATCTTCACAGCTCCCTCCAAACCAAGATTCCTCACTGTCATAACAACATTCACTCAAGGATTACAGCTCAACTGGATACCACCAAAACAACCCAATGGACCAATTCTATATCAACTCAACTATGGAACAAATACCACACAGTTCACTACAGTTGATACAGCTAGTGATGACACCTACTACAACCTAACTGGACTACAACAGAACACAACATACTACATCAGAGTGGTTGCTGTTAGCTATATGACAGTTAATGGAGTAGCAAGGACTGAGGGAGAATGGATTACAGCTGCTACAGAGAGTGAAGGTAAGGATTGTATCATGAACCATGGCAGTGGTGATGCAGAAAAACATGGTCGTCCATAGGACCGATTGTATTTTTGCCAAAACTTATCATGAATACTGTATATACTGCCTTGTGTCATTACAATTGTGTCATATCACACACAAAGTGATAATTAAATGCAACAGTCATGTAATCTCCACTATGTGATGTGACTAATCACAATACCACATGATACGTACCTACTCCCTTCCCTTACACATAGTCACATCACACACATCTGCTACTACAGTCAGCACTGCAATGCCTACAACAACTGCTACACCCACACCAACCTACACTCCAACTACTGCACCTGACACCAACGGTGAGTCCACATGTATTTGTCTACTATGTGTAGGTAACATAACTATAATGTAATATATACGTATCACTGAGCATGTTACTGTATATGCTCTAATTTTTCGTCATTCCAATTATTCGTCATGGGCTCCAAAAGGGATGAAAAGCATTCTAATTGATGACGAAATAGCAAGTGTTCTAATCCTACGTCAGAGACCCTAATTATTCGTCACGCAGGCTGGCCGCCTTCATTCTGCCATTTGTCGCGCCATTAATATACTGGAGAAACCGCTGTTCCTTTGTTTATATTAGTCAATTTTATTTCGTTTGAGTAATCGTCGAATTCAGATTCCAAAATTCCTTGTATATGTGGTATCCTCGAACGAGCGCAACAATCCTCAAGCTGGAAACAGCCATTTTCCATTGGTTCTAATTCGCCATCGGCGATTCTAAATATTCATCCCCCCTTTCCAATTATTCGCCACCTTTCAGAAACCTTGCAATTCCATTCTAAATGACGTTTTTTCCTGACTATTGCTCTGACGAATAATTAGAACATATACGGTATACCTAAATGCACACAATCATCAAGTGACAGCGTGGGTAAAGGCAAATGAACAATCATTGAGTATGAAATGGTATAAATAAGTGGCTCAATATACCGTACATCAGGAAATTTTCACAGCTAATAAATTTCGTGGTTTTCGCGGTTGGACAAAAGCCACGAAATTATTCATCCACAAACTTTAATGAAAAAAATGGCTGCTGGCGGGATTGTGTACCGTTTAGTTCATAGGATTTGTTTGCATACAAGGATTAATTATATAATGTAATTTGCTTAGATTCTTAGTTTGACTTTTCCTTGGGTTCGATTTGTCAAGCTTAAGGAACTTAGTCACGTATGAATCTTCGCCAGTAGTTCTCAAGCTTCCACAACGGTAAAAAAAAGACAAAGAATTGCCGAAATGACTGTAGTTCGCCTTCTAGATTTGCAGTTACATTCTTAGAAGACTAAAATACTAACTATACCTATAGGATTAACAAATTAAGACACAATTTCGTTCATTAGGAGAGGCAAGCGCTTGGAAAACAAAAGAGGATTTATTGTTGCGCAATCTCCAACCAGAGACAGCGAAATTTTTTATCCATGAAAATCTATGACCCACTAAAATATAGAAATTTTTGTACCGCGAAAATTTCCTGACGTACAGTATTGGGCAAAGAACTAATGTTCTTAATTCATACTATATACATGTATGTACGTACATTGGAATAGCAATTAGCCAGTTTTCGAAGCCCAGCAAGCAGTATGCTAAGCACTCATTTCAACAGGCCAGCAATGTTTAGAATGGCCGACAGGATTGCAGCACCATTGCTCTGTAACAGAAACAGACGATTATTGCCAGCTGTGTGATTAAACAGTCCCATGCAGAGCCTCATTATAGGGACTTCCCTATAGACTCGATGATTAGAAAATTCATACAAATCTATCTGGATTGACCTTGATAAAATATAACTGGAAAGGGTATTCTCAGGGTTCACTGCTGACAGTGGCTCTACCAAGGAGATAAACATAGCAGTTTTCCCTTCATTCAGAAATTCACTAACTACTGTATATTATCCAGAAATATTGGTGACTTTCTTAATTTGGTGGTCAGGATCAAAATTGTCAAATTTCTATCACCAAATTTACATAGACCTACCTACTATGCTTTGTCCTTGCTGTGCAACCGCCAAATTTACTTTTCGCCAATATTAAATCACAGCCTGATCTTACGCAAATCTTCAAAATTAATAATCGCCAACATTTTCAGATATACGGTAAGTCTTAAACTTACGTGCAATTTGGAGTAGGGGACACTTCTTGGTCCCACACTGTCAGGATAACTGAGACCCACACACACACACACACACTCAAGCTCCCTTTGGGTAGATTCGTGCACTGTCACTGTAGATCAAGTTGATAACCATGCAATGAATAATGCACATGCACAAATACACACCTACTGAGTCACTGACAGCTAGTGAATGTACTACAGTATACATGTTGTTATTCAATATAACATTTCAATACTCAGGATTGCACGTAGTTGGAATAGCAGTTGGAGTATCAGCTGGTCTACTCCTTGTCATCATCATAATACTGATAGCTGTGGTAGGGTGTGTGCTGTGGACAAGACAGAAACACTCAAAACCACAAACTCAAGTCATCTACAGCAATCCAGACAGGGTGTATGACACTGTTGATGATGACACACACAAGACCTCCATCACATCACCTACCACCTACGACTACATTGACAAAGACTACACCACCATCACAGCACCTACCACCTACGACTACATTGATAAAGATGACATTCATGGACACTCTCAACATCAACCTACTCAACGTGGACTGCATACAAACATCACAGACACATCACTCTACCAGACCATGGCTCCATCACCCAACACTCAACACACCACATCACTACACTACCAATCCCTACAGCACAACCAGGAGGAGGACTACACCACAGTCTACACACCACTCAGCAACATCACCTCTGAGGACGTACTGCTGGAGGAGACCGTCACCCCTAACAACACTCAACTACAGCAGACACACACAACTAACACCACACCAGTGGAGAGCAGTCAACACTACACAACTCTTAACACCAACAAAATGGAGGACCATCACTACCAGAGAATACATGCTAACTAGACTATGGACAGTAGGAACAGCTAGTGGGTAGGGACAGAGAAGATAGAGAGACTAAAAACCTTAACTGAGACAGAGTACGTACATAAGAGTACATTCACAATGTTCCCATGTATAAAGTAATTACAAAATGACATGTGTTGCAAATGTTGTGATACATACATAATAATAGGGTGCATAAAAAACATTCAAAAATGGTGAAAGGATGTATGATTGACACAGGACCATGCAAAAAGCCATTATCAAAAGGGGATTCTCCAAAACACTTGGAACAAGGGTGAGTTGCAAAACAGGTAAAGGGCAGGATGGGCAAAGGGCAAGACAGGCATAGGGCTAGACGAGCATAGGGCTACACATACATGAGGCTAGATGGGTATATAGGGCTAGACAGAGTTTAGTTGGATTGAGTGTACACCGTGCAAATTCCTACATCCCGCATGTGCAGCACATTATACAAATATGCTGCGGGATGTAGGAATTTGCACAGTGTACACTTAGTCCAATTAAACTCTGTCTAGCCTCATGTGTAGCCCTATGCTTGTCTAGCTCTATACCTGTCTTGCCCTTTGCCCATCTAGCCCTGTACCTGTTTTCCAACTCACTCATGCTCCAAGTGTTTTTGGAGCATCCCTTTTTGATAAGGCCTTTCTGCACGGTCCTGTGTCAATCCTACATCATTTCACCATTTTTAAATGGTTTTATACACCCTTGTTCGTGTGATTTTTCCTTTAAAAAACAGTTGTTCGAATAGAGTCTGTTAAAGGTTTCTACTGCAGTTGAGTAGGAACATAATCAAGTCTTGTAAGATAAGAAGCTAAAAGTATGCAGCTACCTGACTAAAATCAATGTACCCACGTAAAAACAAAGGCTCAAACAGAAGAGCGCTGAAGTCGCGATTATCATTGAAACATACAACGCTTTGCCTTGTGTACGTACATGTACGCCTAGTCTCGCGTAGCCCTTTTGGTAATCCGAAAATGGCTGATCAGGCGAATGTATGGGATTTGCCTATCAAAATTCTTTTTTGCTTTAGAAGTGTAGGTGTGGCTTCAAAACCTACAAAAAGCACTTCGGGTTAACAATCGGAGCTCACTGGCGAAAGATGAGACCTGTGGACCCTTTGTGGCGACCTGTACTGACCTCAGTTCGAAAAAACGAGAAGAAAAATCTTAAAATGCTATGGTCTTGCGAACCCATACCTTGGCAAGTGTACTTCGCATTTCTTTAAAGAGATAGCTTTACGAAGCTTATAAACTACTTTTCCTTGTAGCTGGTGTGTCAAAATGCATCAAAATCTACTTTTGAAAACTATGGAATCACCATACTGTTAGTTTTTGGGCGAAAACAAACTTTCACGAATGTATGGGGACCATGCTTTTCTGTGTCAATCCTACATATGGAGTACTACCATACTCCATAATACCATTGACCATGTACTACATAACATCTATCAATAATTTACATCACTCTACAAGGACATATGAAATGCTGCCTGTTCCACATACAGTACATACAGTACATACAAATAAAGACAGTTATGCACGTATGCACTAAAACTTTAAAGTATTTACAGACAAAAAATACTAAGAGCTAAATAAACCACATGGAATGCTCAAATCTTATTAGTACAAATGCAATCTTTGAGTCTAGAATGGTAGAGGCAGAAGGTTGCAGTCACTGTGTGTGTGTGTGTGTGTGTGTGTGTGTGTGTGTGTGTGTTGTGTGTGTTATGTGTGTGCGTGTAAAAGCAAACATGCATTGTTATAATAGAGAGGTGCTATAACAACAACACAAAACAAAAGGACAAAATGGCTGACAACAAGGAAGTCTTGTTTCTGATATTCCTGACAGGTACCACTGAAAAACTAGGTACACCACTAACAACTCATTTCCTAATGCTATTCATCTTCTCCCATTACAGTTGTCATCCTGTGTACAGGACAAAATGGTGAGTGGATGTCTGTACTAGCAATGTAGCAGGTAGCAATCTACACTCTCAGGACCTCTCCCCACCTCAGTGACTGTGGTCCTGGATGTGTACACTCCCACTTCTACACTGGATAACAACACTACTCTACAATTGGGGACAACCTGCATCCTCATCTGTAGGACTGGAGGACTACCACATGGGACAGACTACAACTACACATGGACATGTCCTAACGGACCTTGTACCATTGGACAAGGAACAAACACCAACAGAGACACCTATGGGGACAGACTCTTACTCAACATACTCTCATACAGTGATGCAGGGACATACACCTGTCAAGTTAGACTGGCTGCAACAGGTCAACTACTGGGAATGGATCAGTTTGCCCTCAGAGTGGAAGGTAACTTTGCACACATGTTCATAGAAACCTTTAATACTACATGTTGTTCTGTGGTACATTGTGGACGGCTTCTGTTCAAGAAGATTCAGAAATATATACACAATACCTGAAGACTGCAATTTGACAGAGCATAAATACTTACTTAGACCACGTATGGTAGAATCAGTTACGTATGTACTGTACGTATGTACGTATCCCTATGTGGTGAAAATGGGTACATATTTGATGTTATTTGAATTACATTCACAGGATGTACAGTACTTAGTGTAGTACACCAACTTCAGTTAGAACATGTCCCTGTGTTAGGGGGAGGGGGTGGAATACTGGTGGGAGGAGCTGTGTATCCACACATGTCAGCATATTGCCCCTCAAAGATTCCAAGGGGCAATTTTCCATGATGGGGGCACCGGCCCCCCTAAACACTCCCCAAATAGAGTCCTCAACCTAATCAATACTGGTTCACACTCACTCCTCACTCTCCTCCTACAGGTGGTATTGTCCTCCACAGTGGGACCAACCTCATTCCAAACAATGACTTCATCACTAGTGTACAACACATCACCTCTAGTACAACCATCACCGTACAATGTACTTCACACCAACAACCTCATTGGAGGGGACCCAGTGGACAGACACTATCAACAATACAAAACAACACACTCCTTCAGATCCTCAATGGGAACACATCAATACTTACTATTGACACTAACAATCTCAACAACTTCACTAATGGAAGGTTCTCCTGTAACACTACACAACACACAGCTAATGTCAACCTGTACATTGGACCAGGAGGTGAGGGGGATTCATATTAATTTTTATCTCATTATACAATGCATTGAAATCTTATATCAGGGTATCAGGGTATCATATTTAACGTGGGGAACTGTTAGCCAGAGGCTATTAAAGTGGCACCCACAAAAGAAAAGAAAATAAAACATACGTACATGCAAGACATTGGGACACAACAAAACAAAAGGGGAGAGGGGGAGGGTAGGCCAGCAAAATTACACTATACGTATGTGCAGTAAATGAATACATACAGTACATTGATCACTGTTTACACTACAATGTACATACCTATAGGATTACTGTCCAATGTCATATATGTTGGACGTTCCAACATCACTCATGTCATCTTAAGCCTTGCACTAGAGACACTAGCCCAAGCAAACAGGTTCATTGTCAGTTATCAACGTCAAGATCTCAATGTACCACTCGATGTGGAGTATCAAGAGGTGGTGGTCACTGGAGACCATACTGAAATAGTAAAAAAGATCTCCATTCCAGGAGTGATGTACTTGGTCTCAATGTGGGCTGTGAATGGTAGCCAGTACACTATAACACCATCTTCATTTGGAAACCAATTACAACTAGGACAAGGTGAGGCATATGCAAATAAAACAACTTCACAATATTACATGTATACAGTCGTAAACAGCAGCAAACATACGTACAGTATATACAAAAGTATATATCTTTACTTCCAGCTCCCTCCAAACCAAGATTCCTCACTGTCACTACAACATTCACTCAAGGATTACAGCTCAACTGGATACCACCAAAACAACCCAATGGACCAATTCTATATCAACTCAACTATGGAACAAATACCACACAGTTCACTACAGTTCATACAGCTAGTGATGACACCTACTACAACCTATCTGGACTACAACAGAACACAGCATACTACATCAGAGTGGTGGCTGTTAACTATATGACAGTTAATGGAGTAGCAATGACTGAGGGGGAATGGATAACAGCAACTACAGAGAGTGGAGGTTTGAATGGTACGTTATGATGCCTAACAATTGACTCCTGTCTTCTAGATTAATGATGCTTTTCCTCTTCCAATCAACATTCATTTGCAAATGACAATGATTACATAATTTTACATACTTGTGCACACCCACACACCCACACCCACACACACAAACACACACAATTGTGCACACACACACACACACACACACACACACACACACACACACACACACACACCCCCACACACACACACATACACACACACACATACATGTACAAACACCCCCACACACACACAAACACACACACACACACACACACACACACACACACACGCACACACACACACACACACACACACACACACATGCACTGGTACATGTACATATGCACAGCATACATACTGTACGTACGTATATACACACATTTAAGGGCAATAAGAGAGTGTTTCCTTCCCTTCTTACACACATGGTATTGACTTCAGCTACATCCAGCATCACAATGGCCGCCCTAACACCAACTGCTACATTAAGTGTACCTACTCCAACTGGCAGTGTACCAACATCTTCAGGTACTAACAGTAAGCACGTGTGAATTGTATGTGGATCATGTGGGTATAGGGAGAGGCACACATGAGGCTATAGACAGAAATAGAGCTAGGCAGAGTTTAGATGGATTGAACTCAATTGGAAAATTCTACATCAATCACAAATATATTGCAGTGCTATATACTGTACATATTGTAGTTTGCAAAATGGGATGTAGGAATTTGCACAAATACTTGTCTAATTCACCACTGTAAAAATACATAATTACTATACGATTGACTGAACCATTCAAAATGCCTCATCCCTGACAGGAATGCCCACAATTGGAATAGCAGTTGGAGTATCAGCTGGTCTACTCCTTGTCATCATCATAATACTAATAGCTGTGGTAGGGTGTGTGCTATTGACGAGACAGAAACACTCAAAACCACAAACTCAAGTCATCTACAGCAATCCAGACAGAGTGTATGACACTGTTGAGGATGACACACACAAGACCTCCATCACAGCACCTACCACCTACGACTATGTGGACAAGGACTACACCACCATCTTACCACCTACCACCTACGACTACATTGACAAAGATGACATGCAAGGACACCCTCAACATCAACCTGCTCAACGTGGACTGCATACAAACATCACAGACACATCACTCTACCAGACCATGGCTCCATCACCCAACACTCAACACACCACATCACAACACTACCAATCCCTACAGCACAACCAGGAGGAGGACTACACCACAGTCTACACACCACTCAGCAACATCACCTCTGAGGACGGACTGTTGGAGGAGACCGTCAACCCTAACAACACTCAACTACAGCAGACATACACACCTAACACCACACCAGTGGAGGGGAGTCAACACTACACAACTCTTAACACCAACACAATGGAGGATCATCACTACCAGAGAATACTGTCTAACTAGACTATAGACAGTAGGAACAGCTAGTGGGTAGGGACAGAGAAGATAGAGAGACTAAAAACCATAATTGAGACAGAGTATGTACTGTATGTGTGTACACAAGTGAACATTCACAATGTTCCTGTATAAAGTATGTAATTATAATGATATGTATGGCAAAAGTTATGATGAGTAGTAATATTACATCATTGACCATGTACTACATCATGTTTTTCAGCCCACAACACAGCATTGCACAATAGATACAGTAAGCCTATAATGTACGTACATATATCACTATACAATTGCCCTTAAAGTGCTGCAAATTAATAATAATAATAATAATAATTTCTTATTTAAACTGGGTCAGCCATTAGCCAGAGGCTACTATTAAGGCCCCCAGTATCCCACACACTCACACGCACACGCACACGCACAGTTAATCACATTAAATTACATTAAATCAAACTAGAATCAGTTTGGTGGCTGCAGTAGGTCATCTTCTCTTTCATTCCCAAGTTGCTGGCAGGGGGGTGCAGGGAAAAAAACGCCAAATACATGGCACACAGGTGGGATGGTGCCCTCTGCTCACTGCTTAACTTCAAGTGCTAACCTACTGAGCCACCAGCACCCCCCAATTGCGCATACAGTACATGCACATGCATACATATGAGGACTTAAAGACAGTTATGTACTGCATACACTAAAACCTTCAAGTATAGTATTACCAGACAAAAACTGATAGGGACCAGATACCACATGGCACATGGCATGTTTAAATCTCATTCAAACTAAAGCAAACTAAACTGAATCTACAATGGTACACCGTATGTCAGGAAATTTTTGGGGAACAAGAAATTCATGACTAGCCTCATTTTTGGGGGTCATAAATATTTGTGGATTAAAAATTCACGGTCTCTGGTTTGAGATTGTGCAACAATAGTTCCTCTCTTGTTTTGTAAGCATTTGCCCCTCCTGACGAACGAAATTGTGTCTTAGTTTGTTCAATCTATAGGTATAGTTCGTATTCTGATCTCTCAAGAGTGAACAGACAAGATCTAGCAGGTGGTCTGTAGTCTTCTCAGCGGTTCTCTGCCTTTGTTAAAGTCATAGAAGCTTAAAGACTATTGGCGAAGATTCATACGTAGCTATGATCCTTAAGCTTAACAAAGTGAACCCAAGGAAAAGTCAAACTAAGAATCTAAGCAAAGTACATGGTATAGTTAATTCTTGCATGCAAACAAATCTATTGATCAAAAGGTGTACATGATCCCGTCAGCAGCCATTTTTGGATGAAAAATTTCACAGATCCTTTCGAACTGCGACAACACGAATTTTATTAGCCACGAAAATTTTCTGACGTACGGTATATACAGTAAAGAAAGGTTGCAGCCACTGTGTGTGTGTGTGTGTGTGTGTGTGTGTGTGTGTGTGTGTGTGTGTGTGTGTGTGTGTGTGTGTGTGTGTGTGTGTGTGTGTGTGTGTGTGTGTGTGTGTGTGTGTGTGTGTGTGTGTGTGTGTGTGTGTGTGTGTGTGTGTGTGTGTGTGTGTGCATGCAGTATGTGTGTGTGTGTGTGTGTGTACAAAAGCACACAATGCAGTGTTTCCCACAAAAAGAAATTGCAACAGGCTGCCAGGGGGTCCAGACGATTCATTGTCATCTGTTTTACTGTATACTCGTGTTCATTATGAAGGAAAAGATGTTAGGGTGGACAGATATTGTTATTCTGCAGTATACACTACTGGCTAAAGAGTTTACAGCATCACAATGATTAGTCTCTCTTTTAAAATTTTGTTGCTAGAAAAGCAACAGGGTGCTGCATACTATTCCAGATATACAGTACTGAGGGAAACACTGACAATACCATGCTTATAAACTATGTATAATAGAGAGGTGTTATATAAACAACACAAACAAAAGGACAAAATGGCTGATAACAGGGAAGTCTTGTTTCCCATATTACTGACAGGTACTACTGAACAACAGGTACATCACAAACAACTCATTTCCTAATACTATTCATCTCCTCCCATTACAGCTGTCCTCCTGTGTACAGGACAGAATGGTGAGTGGATGTCTGTACTAGCAATGTAGCAGGTAGCAATCTACACTCTCAGGACCTCTCTCCTCCTCAGTGACCGTGGTCCTGGATGTGTACACTTCCACTTCTACACTGGATAACAACACTACTCTACAATTGGGGACAACCTGCATCCTCCTCTGTAGGACTGGAGGACTACCACATGGGACAGACTACAACTACACATGGACATATCCTAATGGACCTTGTACCATTGGACAAGGAACAAACACCAACAGAGACACCTATGGGGACAGACTCTTACTCAACATACTCTCATACAGTGATGCAGGGACCTACACCTGTCAAGTTATACTGGCTACAACAGGTCAACTGCTGGGAATGGATCAGTTTACCCTCAGAGTGGAAGGTAACTTTGCACGTATGTATAGAAACTTTTAATACTACAATGTCATGTTGTTCTGTGGTACATTGTGGACGGCTTCTGTTCAAGAAGATTCAGAAATATATACACATTACCTGAAGACTGCAATTTGACAGAACATAAATACTTACTCAGACTATGGTAGAATCAGTTACGTACGTAGTGTATATGTACGTACGTATGTGGTGAAAATGGGTACATATTTGATGTTCACTGAATTACACACATTTGCAGGATGTATGTAGGTACTATAGTATACCAACTTCAGTTAGAAAATGTCCCTGTGTTAGGGGGGAGGGGGTGAAATACTAGTGGGAGGAGCTATGTATCCACACATGTCAGCATATTGCCCCTCAAAGATTCCAAGGGACAATTTTCCATGATGGGGGCGCCTGGCTCCCCATCCTTCCCACCCAAACACTCCCCAAATAGAGTCCTCAACCTAATCAATACTGGTTCACACTCACTTCTCACTCTCGTCCTACAGGTGGTATTGTCCTCCACAGTGGGACCAACCTCATTCCAAACAATGACTTCATCACTAGTGTACAAGACATCACCTCTAGTACAACCATCACCATACAATGTACTTCACACCAACAACCTCATTGGAGGGGACCCAATGGACAGATACTATCAACAATACAAAACAACACACTCCATCAGATCCTCAATGGGAACACATCAATACTTACTATTGACACTAACAATCTCAACAACTTCACTAATGGAAGGTTCTCCTGTAACACTACACAACACACAGCTAATGTCAACCTGTACATTGGACCGGGAGGTGAGGGGGGGACAGTATAGCGCTAAATGTTTGAGGAGCTCAATTTGTGTGGTTGGACACTTTTGAAATATTTGTGGAAATAACTTTCACGAGTCTGTCCTTCAGCTTCTACCAACCAAACAATGCATCATTTTTATATTGTTTTCATTTGGACTTCCGGTGTGTAACGCTCGTCCGATATATATATATATATATATATATATATATATAATATAGATTTGAAGAAAAGTCTTATAATAGAGAATTTATATAATAGTAATAGAGAAGTATGAATTTAATTTATACAAGAATGAGTTATAGGAATTGTTTTGAAAACAATTGCCAAATATGGCAATTGTTTTCAAAACAATTGTCCAGTTACAATAAACAGTATGTTCAATGAATGTTCAGCTGGGCACTTACACTCCAATGCTTTGCAAGTAATTCGAGCGTGTGGGGCGGCAGCCCCCACAAGTTTTTAACTCGAATTACTTGTTTCACAGTGCACAAATTTCACGCTCCAGCACTCATCCCCGGAAAATGCAAAAGTTAAGCTTCTCAAAAATTTAGCACTACGTATATGGTATACTGTACATACTTACAATATGTATGTCTATAATGTAATGTAATGTACTGCAATAACACTCTTCTGCTTACTTACACTTCTGCATATACACACATTCAACAATGCAGGGTCATTGCCCATACCAAGAGTAACTAGCCGTGACAATACAACTCACAACATTCTAACCCCACGACTACAGACACTCCCCCAAACAAACAGGTTCATTGTCAGTTATCAACGTCAAGATCTCAATGTACCACTTGATGTGGAGTATCAAGAGGTAGTGGTCACTGGAGACAATACTGCCATAGTAAAAGGGATCTCCATACCAGGAGTGATGTATGATGCCACAGTATGGGCTGTGAATGGCAGTCAATATAACCAAAACCCATTGTAAATAACACCAATTCTATTACAATTAGCACAAGGTATGTAAGGCACTCACATGCAAACAATGTCAAGCACCACATACACTGCCCTCCAAAAGAAAGTTAACAGTGACGTCATGTGAAAAATGGTGGAGACGATGTCTGCTTAAAAAGCTACTCAAAATTGTATTTAAGAATCTAAATTTCAAAAGATATACTAATGTATACTATCTTCGATAGCATTTCTTTCATTTCCGTTGCTAAAGAGCTGGCTTGTGCTGTTTTGAAACGCCAAAGTCGTCGGAGACGAAAGCACTCCAGCGCAAAGATGTTGCATAGATACGGATACTGTCTTCGTGCATTTTTGTCAATTTGCACAGGTAGCTAGATACTTTGCAACAACAGTGCTTCACTAAGGCTTCCTGCATTCTCAAAAGCTCATTTTATAGACGTAGGGTGCTAGCTATGTTCGGTTCTGGGACAGTTTTTTGGTACATGACAAGGGGGACAAAAGCAGGGTGAAGTCGACACTGAACCATGTTTCATCTGAGCCTTTTACAGAACCAATTATTTGTTTTTACTTACCTGCATGAACGATCAAATCTCACACCAAAATAACATTTCCTATCGTTTTTCTTACTCCATTATGCTAAACTTCAGCACGATATGTGTCCCACACATTCTCCACAGGAGAATGTGTGGGATGTTTTAGCATGTTTGATTCAAGATGATTGTCCTAGAACCTTTGACAAACTGTGGCAGCGCTTCGTTTTACTGTGAGGATCCAAATACGTACACAATTCGCGACTATCTCATCGACAGCACTTCTGAACTTATTCAAGCATATTAATTGTTAAGGAGGAGAGAAGTCATTTTTGACAATTGCCCAATATTCCTCAACATTTGAGGCACAGATAGTAATAGTTATTCATCAGTATTTTATATGGTGATGATAAATCAGTCCTCTTTATTGTGCTCATTGTCGCCGCCATTTTCTATCATGACGTCACTGTTAGCTTTCTTTTGGAGGGCAGTGTATACGTATGACAAATACGCTCTACACCACTTCTGTGTAGCTCCCTCCAAACCAAGATTCCTCACTGTCACAACAACATTCACTCAAGGATTACAGCTCAACTGGATACCACCAAAACAACCCAATGGACCAATTCTATATCAACTCAACTATGGAACAAATACCACACAGTTCACTACAGTTCATACAGCTGGTGATGACACCTACCACAACCTAACTGGACTACAACAGAACACAGCATACTACATCAGAGTGGTGGCTGTTAGCTACATGACACTCAATGGAGTAGCAAGGACTGAGGGAGAATGGATTGCAGCTACTACAGAGAGTGAAGGTTTGAATAGTACGTTGTGATGCCTAACAATTGAATCCTGTCTTCTAGATTAACGATGCTTTTCCTCTTTCAATCAACATTCCTTTACAAATGACAATGATTACATAATTTTACATACACATACACACACACACACACACACACACACACACACACACACACATACACACACGTGCATGCAATTGTGCACACACACACTTACACACACACATACATACATACACAAACACCCACACAAACACCCACACACACACACGCACACACACACACACACAAACTCACACACAGACACACACACACACACACACACACACACACACACACACACAAACACACACACACACACAAACACACAAACACACACACACAAATACACACACACACATACACACACACGTACACACACGTACACACACACACACACACACACACATACACACACAAACACACACACACACACACACACACACACACACACACACACAGACACACACACACACAAACACACAGACACACACACACACACACACACACAGACACCCACACACACAAACACACACACAAACACACACACACACACACAGGTACACGTAAATAAGCACAGCATACATACTGTACGTATATACACATTTAATGGCAATAATAGAGTGTTTTCTTCCCTTCTTACACACATTACATCTTGACTTCAGCTACATCCAGTATCACAATGGCCACCCTAACATCAACTGCTACATTAAGTGCACCTACTCCAACTGGCAGTGTACCAACATCTTCAGGTACTAACAGTAAGTATATGCATAATAATTATGTGGATCATGTGGGCATAGGGAGGGCACACATGAGGCTAGACGAAAATAGAGCTAGGCAGAGTTTAGCTATACATGGATTGAACTCGATGTGAAAATTCTACATCACCCAAATATATTGCAGTGCTGTATAAGTACTGTAGTTTGCAAAGTGGGATGTAGGAATTTGCACAAATACTCATCTAATTCACTACTGTAAAATACATAATTACTATATGATCGACTTAACCATTCAAAATGCCTCATCCCTGACAGGAACACCCACAATAGGGATAGCAGTTGGAGTATCAGCTGGTCTACTCCTTGTCATCATCATAATACTCATAGCTGTGGTAGGGTGTGTGCTGTGGACGAGACAGAAACACTCAAAATCACAAACTCAAGTCATCTACAGCAATCCAGACAGAGTGTATGACACTGTTGACGATGACACACACAAGACCACCATCACGTCACCTACCACCTAAAGACTATACCACCATCACAGCACCTACCACCTACGACTATGTGGACAAAGACAACATTCACGGACACCCTCAACATCAAACTGCTCAATGTGGGCTGCATACAAACATCACAGACACATCACTCTACCAGACCATGGCTCCATCACCCAATACTCAACACACCACATTACAACACTACCAATCCCTACAGCACAACCAGGAGGAGGACTACACCACAGTCTACACACCACTCAGCAACATCACCTCTGAGGACGTACTGCTGGACGAGACCGTCAACCTTAACAACACTCAACTACTGCAGACACACACACCTAACACCACACCAGTGGAGGGGAGTCAACACTACACAACTCTTAACACCAACACAATGGAGGACCATCACTACCAGAAAATACATGCCAATTAGACTAGACAGGAAGAACAGCTAGTGGACAGGGACAGAGAAGATAGAGAGACTATGGCAATGTATGAAAACAGATATGAACTATTGTATGCAGCAACAGTACGCACACAGATTATAATGGAAACACTAATACTGTATGTCATTTTTTCAGGATTTTAATACACTACTTGCCACAATAATGTCTAACAAAAGTAAGGCATGAAATGTGGTTAAACAGGTCTATATAATGCCTACTCAAGTGTCAAGGGATTGTGGGCTCTGTAGACAGGGGGTCCCTATAAAAATGTGCCAACATGTCATAAGATGCATGGCCTTTGTAGACAGGCATCCCATACAAAACAATTGATCTTAAGTTGCAATCATTAACACCATTTAATATATTAGTGGACGTTGCCTGTCACCACAAAACACAACCTATAGCTGGCACAGTACACATAGCAACTGTCAACATCCACTATGAAAACAGCTACAAACAAGATGATGGCGCAGTTGTCTAAATCTTACTTTAAGAAATTGACATGAAACTGGAAAAACTTCATTCAAGTATGTTTCATTTCAGTAAAACCAAGATAAAGTAGTCTATAAACTCTTAAAGCATAAACACTTTCATAGCCAAGTACAAAACTGGACAGAGCTGAAGCATACCATACGTACACAATAAAGTATAGTATATGCATACATACACACATACACACAGTACATATACTGTACATACAGTACATGTGCACACATAAATGCAGTGTTCTCCCCAGGTATCTTAAGGCATGTCAGGCCGACATGCCTTCTTTTCTTCCTAGTTTTTAGAAAAGTGTACATCTATGGGCCTTTAGAGTAATTTTTGGGAGAAGAAATGATGCAAATGTCCAAACTTAAATGGAAAGAACCTCCGCAAGTATTCTCCATTTTAATGTGATGGCGTCATGATAATGTACTTTGTGCGACAGCAGGCATTTCGTGCTGGATCGTCATTGTAAGCATACAATCTTATTAAGGTGAAAGAGAATTTGATCGCGAACTGAATTGCCCGACATTTAGTGAAAGACTGAAAGTCATGACATCCACTAAAAAAGTCCCCAAGTAGCCTGGATAACACTTGTTTAGATCAAGGAGCAATTTGAGAACCTCTTTCCCTTGAGCCTAACCCCCACCCACCCCTTAGAGCTTTCCTAGATCCGCCCCTGATAATATGTATGCTCAAAGTAACATGAACTTCAACATGCCTTAAAATATTTCTGGGGTGAACACTGATAAATGTACATATTAAGTACTGTTCATACAAATACTGTACATATAAACATTAAGTATACATGTAAGTATTATGGATTATGGCAGTACTCCATATGCATAGGGTCCTGGGATGATGCAAAAACCAAAATGGCAGAATGGAGATTAGGGCATACGTAATGGCACTAATACACTTAGGCACCGTGGACGTACAGTACATACAGGATGTATGGCTATGCATACACACTAGCTTACATTCAATTTGATATGATGCATTGTATATACAGTAGTATCTCTTGAGAGACCACTCTAGGGACAGATGAAAGTTGGTCTCTCACAAGAGGTGGTCTCTGATGAGGGGGAATTTAGTATGGGACATATGTGCATTTGTTCCCAGTAAGGCTGGTCTTACAAAAGAGGTGGTCTTTCAGGAGGGTGGTCTCTCAAAAGAGGTACTACTGCACAGTATACAGGTATTAGTTATATCCTGTCCAGGTGTGCTACAGCAGAAATACAGTGCTGACTGACCAAGGGCGAAGCCCGAGGTCATCAGCACTGTATTTTCTGCTGTAGCACACCTGGACAGGATATAACTAATTTGTATCCTGGCAACCAACCATTCACTGTTTACTGTTGGTGTGTACAGTCTCATCTACAGTTGATCAGTTTTAGCCACTTACGAATCCAGAAAAATCAAGTTCTCAGAACCTTGCTATCAAATCAACAACTTCAGCCCTATTGTTGTCCATTTAACTCAATAAAAGAAGTCATAGGAATTGTGTAAACACGGAAAGGCATAGAACTATTATGGGTACTGTATTAGTGCTCACATGCACAATGTAAGGGCACGGGTAGACTTACAGGTCCCAACTGACCATTGTAGGGGAGTTACCCACTTCGCCTCCCCCACTTGTGGTCAGTAGAATATGCCAATTCACCAAAACTGGGACCCAAAGGGAGTACTCATAAGCTGCCTATACAAACACTCCAGGTGATCAACAGGAAAATGGGAGCAATGAGCTACAGTAGAGAGGGAAAGATTCTAAAGTTGCTCACTTTGACAGCAGTAATAGGTGAGACATGTCTACTGCATATGCTGTAACAGTGTAGCAAATCAACTATGCTTATCCTTTCTCCTCACTACACAGTTCTTTGTCAAGGACAAAATGGTAAGATGATCACAGCAGAGGTGCACACACCTTGTCTCAATACTACAGCAGGGCTTGTGACACTGTATGCTAGTACAACACCTCAGTAGTGGTCCACTACTTGCTTGTGGCAATATCCCACTTGTCTGGGACTAACATAGTGCACAGTGTACAGTGAAACCTCCGTAACCCAGCCACCTTGGGACCAAGAGAAGTTGGCCAGATTAAAGAGGTGGTCAGAATATACAGGTTCATTCCAACATGTGGGTAACCTTGTATGAGGACTAGACAAAATGGCCAGTTTAGACAGTGCGGCCAGCTCACAGAGGCCTGGATTAGAGAAGCTTCAATGAACACACCTTCCTACCTCCTCCCCTCAGTGCCCGTGGTCCTGGATGTGTACACTTCCACTTCTACACTGGATAACAACACTACTCTACAATTGGGGACAACCTGCATCCTCATCTGTAGGACTGGAGGACTACCACATGGGACAGACTATAACTACACATGGACATGTCCTAACGGACCTTGTACCATTGGACAAGGAAGAAACACCAACAGAGACACCTATGGGGACAGACTCTTGCTCAACATACTCTCATACAGTGATGCAGGGACCTACACCTGTCAAGTTAGACTGGCTACAACAGGTCAACTACTGGGAATGGATCAGTTTGCCCTCAGAGTGGAAGGTAACTTTGTACACATGTTTATAGAAACCTTAAATACTACAATGTCATGTTGTTCTGTGGTACATTGTGGACGGCTTCTGTTCAAGAAGATTCTGAAATATATACACATTACCTGAAGACTGAAATTTGACAGAGTATAAATACTTTCTTAGATCACGTATGGTAGAATCAGTTATGTATGTACTGTATGTACGTATCACTATGTGGTGAAAATGGGTACATATTTGATGCTATTTGAATTACATTCACAGGATGTACGTACTGTAGTATACCAACTTCATTGAGAACATGTCTCTGTGTTAGGGGGGGAGGGGGGTGGAATACTAGTGGGAGGAGCCGCGTATCCACACATGCCAGCTTATTGTCCCTCAAAGCTTCCAAGGGGCAATCTTCCATGATGGGGGCACCTGGCTCCCCATCCCCCCCCCCCCCCTCAACACTCCCCAAATAGAGTCCTCAACCTAATATATACAGGTTTACACTCCCTGTTCATTCTTGTCCTACTGTACAGGTGGTATTGTCCTCCACAGTGGGACCAACCTCATTCCAAACAATGACTTCATCACTAGTGTACAAAACATCACCTCTAGTACAACCATCACCATACAATGTACTTCACACCAACAACCTCATTGGAGGGGACCCAATGGACAGACACTATCAACAATACAAAACAACACACTCCATCAGATCCTCAATGGGAACACATCAATACTTACTATTGACATTAACAATCTCAACAACTTCACTAATGGAAGGTTCTCCTGTAACACTACACAACACACAGCTAATGTCAACCTGTACATTGGACCAGGAGGTGAGGGGGATTCCATATTCAGTGTTTCAAAGACTCCCGAGACGAGGGGAGATATGCATACTGTACATACATAAGTGTGTCTATATATAATGTAATGTACTACAATACTGTATGTACTATTCTTTTCAAACATACACACATTCAACAATGCAGCGTCACTGCCAACACCGAGAGTAACTAGCTGTCACAATGCAACTCACAACATTATAAGCTTACTAACTCAAGCAAACAGGTTCATCGTCAGCTATCAACGTCAAGATCTCAATGTCCCACTCGAAGTGGAGTATCAAGAGGTAGTGGTTACTGGAGACAATACAGAAACAGTAAAAGAGATTTCCATACCAGGAGTGAAGTATATGGTGAAAATGTGGGCTGTGAACGGTAGTCAGTACAGTCCAGCACCAGTCTCATTTAAACAGCTCTTACAATTATCACAAGGTGAGACACGCACAATTACGTATTCCAAAAACAGATGGGAAACAACTCCTTTAATTAATTGTACATTTCTTCCAAGCTCCCTCCAAACCAAGATTCCTCACTGTCACAGCAACATTCACTCAAGGATTAGAGCTCAACTGGATACCACCAAAACAATCCAATGGACCAATTCAATATCAGCTCAACTATGGAACAAATACCACACAGTTCACTACAGTTGATACAGCTAGTGATGACACCTACTACAACCTAACTGGACTACAACAGAACACAACATACTACATCAGAGTGGTGGCTATTAGCGATGGAGTAGCAAGGACTGAGGGGGAATGGATTACAACTACTGAGGATGAAGGTTTGAATAGTACGTATGTTATGGCATTCTTGCAGCCTAACACTTAAGTAATGTCTTCTAACATAACAATAAATTTCCTAATTCAATCCACATCAATTTTCTGTGCAAATGACAATAATTATTACTATTTGTCAGAATCCTCCCTATTATGATCGCATACACACACACGTTGGTACACATATGCACACAGTAGTCATATATGGTAATAATAAATGCTTTCTCCTTTTTCACACGCATTACATAATGTCTTGTCTTCAGTTTCATCAACTATAACAATGGCCATCCCAACACCAACTGTTACTACAAGTACACCTACCCCAACTGGTAGTGTACCAACAACTTCAAGCACAGGTACGTATAACATGTGTATTTTCTGGAAACAGAGGGGCATTGTGTGGTTTACAAAGGAATTTGATTTATTTATGACATGTTTTATTGATATACATGCGTTTGTCACGTGAATGTTTATGAAGTCACTTGAAAAATCAGCCTTCTTGCTCCCAAACAGAATAGAATTTATCAAATATCGCATTAGTCTATACATAGAATGTTTTCGTTTGTGTTGAGAAAAGAATTGATTTCACCGATTGTTACCTTTGGTTGGTGACGTGACAGCCTTGTGACAAACGGTGAAAGAGAGACTTCTTCAACAACTGAGATTCTTTCAAAAACCCGGTCATCTAAACGGTTGTGTAAAGGAGCCATGTTGTGGGAGTTAGATCACAATAGGCAAAGCTAAATTTTCACTGCTGTTGATTTTGATAGCATGCCCCACTCCCGACATGTGCACAAGTTTGTGGTTTTACTCTGCGTCAAAAACAACATTTTGATGGACATCTCAGGAACGAAAGAGAATGGTGAGTTCAACAGCTGTAAAAAATAGATATTGATGGTAGAATGTTCTTGACAAAGTATGGCTGCTCTAAAATATGGATTACATGACCGGGTTTTGCACTAAATGTATTTTTGAGGTTCGAATCAACAATCAATTTTTGGCTTTGTAAAGCTGTTTAAGTGAACTGTTGCAGCGTTAAATGGTTATATTAATGTTTTATGTACTTTCTGTACTCCATAAACACACTAACTGTAAGAAAAGAGGGGGGTGATTTCAGCCGACTTCAGCGCAGAGATTTTGCTAATACCTCACATGTTGCACATGTCACACCTGCGAGTACTAACAGTAAGCACATGTGTATGTATGTTTATGAACGATGTAGGCATATATAAGGTTGACATGATTGGAGCTAGACGGGCATAAGGGTTTCTATGGACTGGGTACAATATGCAAATTCTACATTCTGCAAACATATTGCAGTTTTTTGTAGTTTGTAAGTGTTGTGCATGAATTTGTATACTACACCCAGTCCATACAAACTTTGTCTACTGTATAATATGTTGCTAGGGGTTTCAAGACAACATTGTCATGTATATATAGGTGATACCTCAATTTCCAACAAGTCCTATAGCACTAATATGCACCAATACTTGCCTAATGCACCACAATAAAGATACACATACAGTAAATACACAATTAAATCATTCAAAGCATCTTATCCCTTAACAGGAATGCCCACAATCGGAATAGCAGTTGGAGTATCAGCTGGTCTACTCTTTGTCATCATAATACTCATAGCTGTGGTAGGGTGTGTGCTATGGACGAGACAGAAACACTCAAAACCACAAAATCAAGTCATCTACAGCAATCCAGACAGAGTGCATGACACTGTTAATGATGACACACACAACACCACCATCACATCACCTACCACCTATGACAACATTGACGAAGAGGACATTCATGGACACCCTCAACATCAAACTGCTCAACGTGGACTGCATACAAACACCACAGAAACATCACTCCACCAGACCATGTCTCCATCACTTGACACTCAACACACCACATCACAACACTACCAATCCCTACAGCACAACCAGGAGGAGGACTACACCACAGTCTACGCACTACTCAGCAACATCACCTCTGTGGACGGACTGCTGGAGGAGACCGTCAACCCTAACAACACTCAACTACAGCAGACACACACACCTGACCCCACACCAGTGAAGGGGGGTCAACACTACACAACTCTTAACACCAACACAATGGAGGACCATCACTACCTGAGAATACTTGCTAACTAGACTATAGACAGTTGGGAACAGCTACTGGGCAGGGACAAAGAAGATAGAGAGACTAAAAACCTTAATTGAGACAGAGTATGTACATGTGTACACAAGAGTACATTCACAATGTTCCCATGTATAAAGTAATTATAAAATGATATATACTGCAAATGTTGTGATACATACATAATAATACACCATTGACGATGTACTACATCACATCTATCACACATGCAGTTTTGTGCAGTAAATAAGCCATTAATTTACATCACTCTACAATGGCATATGAAATACTGCATGTTCCACATACAGTACATACAGTACATACAGTACATACACATAAAGACCGTTATGTATACACTAATACCTCAAAGTATTTACAGACAAAAATACTAAGAGCTAAATAAACCACATGAAATGCTCGAATCTCATTTGAACAAAAGTAAACTTTGAGTTTAGAATGGTAGAGGGAGAAGGCTGCAGTCACTGTGTGTGTGTGCGTGCGTGTGCGTGTGTGTGTGTGTGTGTGTGTGTGCGTGTGCGTGCATGTGTGTGTGTGTGTGTGTATGTATGTGCATGTGTGTGTGTGTGTTGTGTGTGTGTGTGTGTGTGTGTGTGTGTGTGTGTGTGTGTGTGTGTGTAAAAGCAAAGGTGCACTACTATAATACAGAGGTGCTATAAAAATAACACAAAACAAAAGGACAAAATGGCTGACAACAAGGAAGCATTGCTTTTCATATTACTGACAGGTACCACTGAACAGCTAGGTACACCACAAACAACTCATTTCCTAATACTATTCATCTTCTCCCATTACAGCTGTCATCCTGTGTACTTGACAGAATGGTGAGTGGATGTGTGTATTAGCAATGTAGTAGGTAGCAATCTACACTCTCAGGACCTCTCCCCACCTCAGTGACCGTGGTCTTGGATGTGTACACTCCCACTTCTACACTGGATAACAACACTACTCTACGATTGGGGACAACCTGCATCCTCCTACACATGGACATGTCCTAACGGACCTTGTACCATTGGACAAGGAACAAACACCAACAGAGACACCTATGGGGACAGACTCTTACTCAACATACTCTCATACAGTGATGCAGGGACCTACACCTGTCAAGTTAGACTGGCTACAACAGGTCAACTACTGGGAATGGATCAGTTTGCCCTCAGAGTGGAAGGTATGAATGTCTAAATAACAAGATAGGGTTGTCCACCTAGAAACTCCAGCATGAATTCAAACATGACTTAGTGAAGGGGAGGGGGAGACAAAAAGACATCTCACATTGGAGTAGTCTCATGTAGCATAGACCCATTTGCATCTCCATTTTCTTTTCAAATGTGACATCACATCCACATTTTACCAAAATTATAGCCACCAAATAAGGGAGGTGTAATAGCAGTGTGGGCTACGCGAGACTAACACCAGCATACTAAATTACTGTATACTGGTTCACACTCACTCCTCACTCTCCTCCTCTTACAGGTGGTATTGTCCTCCACAGTGGGACCAACCTCATTCCAAACAATGACTTCATCACTAGTGTACAAGACATCACCTCTAGTACAACCATCACCATACAATGTACTTCACACCAACAACCTCATTGGAGGGGACCCAATGGACAGACACTGTCAACAACACAGAACAACACACTCCATCAGATCCTCAATGGGAACACATCAATACTTACTATTGACACTAACAATCTCAACATCTTCACTAATGGAAGACTCTCCTGTATCCCACCACACCAGATCCCATTGCGAGACTATGTCAGGTGTCCTTTTCCATATTGAAACGAATCCAGAAAAATCAAGTTCTCAGAACCTCGTATCCAATAAACAACTTCAGCCCCATTGTTGTCCATTTAACTCAATAAAAGAAGTCATAGGAATTGTGTAAACATGGAAAAGCATAGAACTACTATGGGTACTGTATTAGTGCTTACATGCACAATGTAAGGGCGCAGGCAGCCCTACAGGTCCTACCTGACCATTGTAGGGGAGAGTTACCCACTCCACCTCCCCCACTTGTGGTCGGTCAAATATGCCAGTTCACCAAAACTGGGACCCAAAAGGAGTACTCATAAGCTGCCTATACACAAACACTCCAGGTGATCAACAGGAAAATGGGAGCGGGGAGCTACAGTAGAGAGGGAAGGATTCTAAGGTTGCTCACTTTGACAGCTGTAATAGGTGAGCCCTATCAACTGCATACGCTGTACAGTGTAGCAAATCAACTATGCTTATCCTTTCTCCTCACACTACAGTTCTTTGTCAAGGACAAAATGGTAAGATGATCACAGCAGAGGTGCACACACCTCTTCTGAATACTACAGCAGGGCTTGTGACACTGTACGCTAGTACAACACCTCAGTAGTTGTCCACTACTTGCTTGTGGCAATATCCCACTTAATTGTCTGGGACTAACATAGTGCACAGTATACAGTGAAACCTCTGTAACCCGGCCACCTTGGGACCAAGAGAAGTTGGCCAGATTAGAGAGGTGGTCAGAATATAGAGGTTCATTCCAATATGTGGGTATCCCTGGAACTAGACAAAATGGCCAGTTTAGACAGTGTGGCCAGCTCACAGAGGCCTGGATTAGAGAAGCTTCACTCTACACACCTTCCTACCTCCTCCCCCTCAGTGACTGTGGTCTTGGATGTGTACACTCCCACTTCTACACTGGATAACAACACTACTCTACAATTGGGGACAACCTGCATCCTCATCTGTAGGACTGGAGGACTACCACATGGGACAGACTACAACTACACATGGACATGTCCTAACGGACCTTGTACCATTGGACAAGGAAGAAACACCAACAGAGACACCTATGGGGACAGACTCTTACTCAACATACTCTCATACAGTGATGCAGGGACCTACACCTGTCAAGTTAGACTGGCTACAACAGGTCAACTACAGGGAATGGATCAGTTTGCGCTGAGAGTGGAAGGTACACATATGCATTTAATTAAAAACCACAATACATGGCTTGTCCACCTGTAGTATGAATTTAAACATGCTATATGACTTAGGTAGTCCCTTGGCCTCTCATATATGAAGGGGAGGGGGAACACGGGAAGACAACCCACACCTACTGTAGGTAAAGCTGTGTATCCACAAATGTAAGGATACCGTCCATGAAATACTCTAGGGGAAAAACCCCCAGGGGTGGGGGAGCAAGATTACGTATATCTGTACATCTCCCCAGAATTAAGCATTGGACGTAATGAATACTGGTTCACCCTCACTCCTCACTCTCCTCCTACAGGTGGTATTGTCCTCCACAGTGGGACCAACCTCATTCCAAACAATGACTTCATCACTAGTGTACAACACATCACCTCTAGTACAACCATCACCATACAATGTACTTCACACCAACAACCTCATTGGAGGGGACCCAATGGACAGATACTATCAACAATACAAAACAACACACTCCATCAGATCCTCAATGGGAACACATCAATACTTACTATTGACACTAACAATCTCAACAACTTCACTAATGGAAGGTTCTCCTGTAACACTACACAACACACAGCTAATGTCAACCTGTACATTGGACCTGGAGGTGAGGGGAGATACATGTGTGTGTGTGTGTGTCTATACAATGTAATGTAATGTACTGCAATATTATTGACTATTATTCACTCACTCTTTTTATACATCACACATTCAACAATGCAGGATCACTGCCGATACCGGAAGGGACTGGATATTTCAATATCACCCACCTCTTTGCAAACCCAACACTAGAGACACTCACCCAAGCAAACAGGTTCATTGTCAGCTATCAACGTCAAGATCTCAATGTACCACTCGATGTGGAGTATCAAGAGCTAGTGGTCACTGGAGACAATCCTGACGTAGCAAAAGAGATCTCCATATCAGGAGTGGAGTACCAGATTATGGTGTGGGCTGTGAATGGTAGTCAGTACAGTGGAACACCATATTCAGGCATACATCTTTTACAAAAATCTGAAGGTATACATTCAAGCATTCACAAACAACAATGGTGAAAGTGTACACCAAATCACAAACAATTATCCACAAAATTTCCTGCCTTTTACTACTAGCTCCCTCCCAACCAAGACTCCTCACTGTCACAACAACAGTCACTCAAGGATTAGAGCTCAACTGGATACCACCAAAACAACCCAATGGACCAATTCTATATCAACTCAACTATGGAACAAATACCACACAGTTCACTACAGTTGATACAGCTGGTGATGACACCTACTACAACCTAACTGGACTACAACAGAACACAACATACTACATCAGAGTGGTGGCTGTTAGCTATATGACAGTTGATGGAGTAGCAAGGACTGAAGGGGAATGGATTACAGGTACTACAGAGAGTGAAGGGTTGAATGGTTTGCTATATGTACATTCTTTCCTGTGTCTTTACAGTTACGTCATACCTTAACATACACAGTGAGTAATTTAACAGAATGCTGCACACAATCTCCATCATATGGATGTCACAACCACACACATTAGCTACATAATGTCTTGTCCCTTCCTCCACACACAGTCACACCAAATTAACCTGTCCTCTACTACAGTCACTACTGCAATACCAACAACAAGTGCTCAGACACCCACTGTACCTGATACCAACGGTGAGTCCACATATCCGCACACATGCATTCATCAGCAAATCACCTTCACCCAGCCTACTGCATTGAGCTATACGTATACTGTATATACCTCTGTAGGTACTGTATGTACTATCTCACTTACATACATAGTTGGTGCATGGGACATGAATACGACAATGTCATGTACTTGATACCTCAATTTTTGACAAGTCTTACCACTAAAATGCACAAGTATTCATCTACTTCACTACTGCCAATCACTTAAAATCCCCTATCCCTAAACAGGAGTGCCCACACTTGGAATAGCAGTTGGAGTATCAGCTGGTCTACTCCTTGCCATCATCATAATACTCATAGCTGTGGTTGGGTGTGTGCTGTGGACAAGACAGAAACACTCACAACCACAAACTCAAGTCATCTACAGCAATCCAGACAGAGTGTATGACACTGTTGACGATGACACACACAAGACCACCATCACACCACCTACCACCTACAACTACACTGACAAAGACTACACCACCATCACATCACCTACCACCTACGACTACACTGACAAAGACTACACCACCATCACATCACCTACCACCTACGACTACACTGACAAAGACTACACCACCATCACATCACCTACCACCTACGACTACACTGACAAAGACTACACCACCATCACAGCACCTACCACCTACGACTACATTGACAAAGACGACATTCATGGACACCCTCAACATCAACCTGCTCAACGCGGGCTGCATACAAGCATCTCAGACACATCACTCCACCAGACCATGGCTCCATCACTCGACACTCAACACACCACATCACAACACTACCAATCCCTACAGCACAACCAGGAGGAGGACTACACCACAGTCTACGCACCACTCAGCAACATCACCTCTGAGGATGTACTACTGGAGGAGACCGTCAACCCTAACAACACTCAACTACAGCAGACACACACACCTAACCCCACACCAGTGGAGGGGAGTCAACACTACACAACTCTTAAGACAAACACAATGGAAGACCATCACTATCAGAGAATACATGCTAATTAGAGGAACAGCAAGTGGGTAGGGACAGAGAAGGTAGAGAAACTATGGTAATGTATGTAAACAGTTATGAACCATTGTAAGTAGCAACAGTATTCATGTAAGCACATAGATTACTATGGAGACAATTATAATTATTGTATGTTACTGTATTTTGCAGGATTGTGATACATTACTTACCACAATTACAGTACGTTTAGCAAATGTACAGCATGGAATATGTGATGCAACTTGTTTATAATGCCTACTCAAGTGCCAAGGGATTGTGGTCTCTGTGGACAGGGGGACCTTATACAAATGTGACATAGTATCATCATAACAAGGCCCATGGTGGCCTTTGTAGACAGGCATCCCATACAAAACAATACAGTAGTACCTCTTTTGAGAGACCACCCTCGTGAATGACCACCTCTTTGTAAGACCAGCTTTACAGGGAACAAATGCACATATGTCCCATACTAAATTCCCCCTCATCAGAGACCCCCTCTTTTGAGAGACCACCTTTCACCTGTCCCTAGAGTGGTCTCTCAAGAGGTACTACTGTAGATCTTAAGTTGTAATCATAACATCATTTTCCTTATTAGTGCATGGAAGTTGCCTGTCACCACAAAACACAACCTACTGTATAGCTGGCACAGTACACATAGCAACTGTCATCATCCACTATGAGAACAGCCATAAACACAAGATACAGTATTTGATGGGGAAGTTGTTTAAATCTTACTTTAAGAAATTGAAATGAAACTGGGAAAAACTTCATTCAAACATGTTTCGTTCCAGTAAAACCAAGATAAAGTAGTCTATAAACTCTTCAAGCATAAACACTTTGATAGCCAAGTACAAACTGGACAGAGCTAAAGAATACCATAGATACACAATAAAATACAGTACACACACACACACACACACACACACACACACACACACAGCACAAACTGTACATACATACGTACAGTATCAGTGATACACACACCGCAAACGGGACATTCAAAGACCCCAATGCTACTACCGTAGCATAGTGCATAAGATTTGGAGGGATAAAACTACTGGGACTTCAACCCAATAAGTAACGCTCTACTTTGAGATGGAAATTGGTGATAAAATGGCCACCCAAGTGCTACTACCTTATCCTCATTGCATAACTGTTACAATGCCATAACTACCTCGTGGTACTGATCACTGCACAGCTTTACTGTACAGGGCATCACAAGCACTTCATACTCAACAACAATTGTGCCACTAACCCTACCCATGAAGATGCACATGAGCAGATTGTACAACAAACCCACAAGGTACATTGTGGGGTGCACATCCAGGTCACTTCAGTGAGGTAGACGTTACATCTCCAAAGGTTGGGTACTAGTTCAAAAACACATTTCTATAGGTTCTGACTTCAAGGATATTCGACAGTGAAAAATGAGAAACAAGTATACCAACGCAACTACAAAGAGGAAGAACTTTACACAATGCCAGTCACACCTGAAGAAGTAAACACCACACCAGAAGGTCCAACAGACACTAACACAGACACCCATACTCCCAACGTGGACATCCAAACTCCCAACATGGACATTCAAACTCCCAACATGGACATTCAAACTCCCAGCATGGATGACCTCTACACACAGCCTGACTTGTCTAAGAAGACGAGGAACAAGCCTAAAGCAGACAGGTCCTCAGACTACCAACCAACCATTCCATCCTTTGATCCGGAGCTCCCCTACACAGTCCCAGACAAGAAAAACACACCAAATTAAGAAAGAATCTTAAGAATCGGACACAACTACACAATGGGGCAAAAAATGCACACACTAGTATAAACATCATCACAGACAAACATGAACCTGAACGGAAAGGGCTCACTGCATGTTCTTGCATACTACATTAGTGGAAATACTGTACACATTGCTAGAGAAATTTAGAATTTTTTGAAACTTGCAAAGTATTAATTTATGTACGTAAATTTTGCCACCAACTCGTGCAAAGTAGTATAACATACGGCATTCATGTAGTATTTTACTTTTTACTGTTTCAAGTATGCTCTAATTATCTCATGTAATAGTGATAACTAGAATTGATTATGACAATCAAACATTTGAACAATTCCACCAACATAAATAGTCATTTTTACAGCAGCAGAAGATGGCATCACAGTAAAAGAATAGTCAAGCTTGCTTAGTATAGGTACTGTAGGTACTAACCTTGGGTATATATATACTGTACCATATACACATACAGTATTCCAACATGAATTGTAAGTGTGTAGTATTTAGTCTATCACTACCTTATTAATTTTCAAGAACATTCTTGAAATCACAACTGATAAAAATACATATACTTCCTACACAGTATACATGATTAGTTTACCCTTGATCCACAGTATAAGGTACCAAACCACTGCTGAATGAATACATATTGCCCTCCACAGGTAAGATACCGATTACGTAATCGAAGAATATGGTGGCTTGGAACAGAAATAAAAATCAATCTCAAAATTGGTGAAAAGGGTAGCTACACGCGAACCAATAAGCCTGAACTTTCAAAACCACTGGCTTGCAACACAAATTCAAATATTTTCTAAATATCTCTTCATCATATCAAACGACACTGACATTTTCCAAATGAGCCCACTTAGAGTTGCACTATCTTCCACTTACGTACGTATGTTAGTGAATGCTGTGTACAATTTCATGGGAGATATTATTGCAGTTAAATATAAACACAATTATTTTAGCAGGAAAATATCCCATTTTCTTGATTGCGTAAAAGCACCACATCTATGGCCATACAGATTATTAGTTCTCACCAAGGCATAGATACCAACTTAGCTGTCAACGACTTATTAGGCAATGTGGTAAACAATTGACTCAACGTACACCCTCGAGAATGATCTTAAGCAATTCCAATTTATATCCCCTCAATGACCACCACATGAACACATACATGGATGCATACATAGGTGATGTTGCATTACTTTACTATGCGTTTACTTCACTCAGTTCACATGAATACTCTGTATATGTCGTACACAGGGGCATTATAGTTGGGCTCAGCAGTTGGGGATTTTAGGCGACAAAGCTTAGGAATCTGAAGAATTTGTCACTTATCTACCTACGTAATATTTGTTCATCTGTAAACATGGTAATACGTCACCACATAGCGTCCTATTGAAATGCGTATATTTCACAAATCAAAACAAGAAATACAACTCTTATGCATAGAAGTAAGCGTCGCAGATGCAAGATTTGCAAGAAAGATCACATCACACGGGAATATGGCACTTCAGTGCAGACTCTCGATCGAACATCAACTTAACCCTCCTAGGCCGGTAAATAAGCGCCCGTTTTACCTCGTGCGCCGAGAGGTTTGGGAGTTAGTTCGCGCTTGTAATACCCGTATTGAAAATTCGTCGAGAACTTTTTACTCAGCAACTTTCATATATTGCAAGTCCTCATTATATTGTTTCTAAAGGCTTTCTTGAGCCTTTTGTGTGAAGACATCGACCAGTGGTTGCGACAACCAAGAAACAGGACAAATTCAATGACAACAAAGGAAAAATTACAACGTTCAAGGAATAAAGTAAGTGTCTGTATGTTTTAGAATTGTTCGAAATGAAGTAACTATGATTACAGTTCCATTCTATCCTCTGTTTGTGCAGTGCTGGACGGCAGATGAGCCTGGAAACACTCCAAACAGTAGTTTACACCACACGTGTTGCAGCCGTACGTTGTCTCGCTTGTTCGCTTGCCTTCGCCGTCCTTGGACAGCCTTCCCAGCTGTTTGCAGCCAATGCAAGCCCTCTTTCTTCCCTCGAACTTGACTCGTTGGTGGTGTACCGTTGTCTGAGGCTGAAAAGAACGTTTCTTTGTACGAAGGCCTACTTGCTGACGTTGTCGGGAGGAAAAGTCCCCAATGAGCTCCTTTCCCAAGTCCATCATGAATCCAAGGAGCCTGTCCCTCTTCCACTTGGTGCTTTTGTCAGCTGGTAGATGTTTACTGGCTAGCAAGTAAGCGTTTGAGATACATGTGTCTAGGCAGTACCAAAAAATGTATTTCCACCATTTCTTGGATGTTCTCCCAGTGGGATAGTACTGCCTGAGTTGGTCACTGAGGTCCACACCACCCATGTAATTGTTGTATATGTGTACCTGGGTTGGTACGGTGACTTGTTTCTGGTGGGGTGGCTCCTTGGTTCTGCGTGTGACAACAGTTGTGGTCCCTGGTGAGACATTTGATGACAAGATGGCTACAGGTCGTTTGTCATGCCACACTGTCAGAACTATGTTGCCTCGTTGGTGCACTGCTGTGTCTCCCTTCTTCACCTTCTTCTTATTCTTGCCATGGTACTCTTCAGGCATGTCTTTCAGGGTGAGTCTCACAGTTCCACATCCATACGTTCTCTGCCGGAGAAGTGCCTCAAGAAGTTGCGGGGAATTAAAGAAGTTGTCCATAAAAATGTGGTGCCCCTTGTTGTGATAGGGTCTTGATAGACCGAAAACGACTCGCTCCCCTAGATATGTTCCCACAGTTTCAAGCTCTTCGTTGGACGAATCGAAGTCCGTTCCCCTCCCGATGTAAATGGAGATTCTCAGGACGATCCCAGTGGAGGCTTCAGCTATGATCCAAGCCTGTGTTTGACCGATATACGCATACATACGGTGAGTTAACAGTTACACAGCATACTTAAGTGTATTTAATAATGAATTCAATATCGTGTATGTATGTATGTGAATAGCTTCATTACCGTACAATACCGCAGTTAGGAGCATGGAAAGTACTAGTTTTATCAAAGTCACAGCCAAAGAAGCTGTAACAATGCATGTAGTAGTACTGCGTGTGTACCTATATATACATGCAGTCAGAATGTGTGTGCTCACTTTGATTCCCCTCTTAACTGGTTTTTTTGGCATGTACTGTAGAAAGGAGACCCTGCCTTTGTATTTAATCATGCCTTCATCCACACTGAGTTCCCTTGCTGGCTTGAGGATGATGTGGAAAGTCCTGTTGCACATCTCCAGTATGGGCCGAACTTTGTAAAGAATGTCATATCCTTCTTCTCCTTTCTTTTTCTGTTTAGTGTTATCATTCAGATGGAAGTACTGCATTATCTTCTTGTAGCGATCACGTGTAAAAACAGCTGTGATGCCATCATTTCGCAAGAATGGATCCTCCCTCCAGTACATGGGTAAAGAAGGTAAGCTGTTTATGGCCATCATGATTGCACATCCTATGAATGTCTTCATTTCTTCTGTACTGGTTGGTTTCCAGCTTGCATCGACTTCTCCACTCTTTTGTTGAACCCATTCTGCATATCGGTTGGTTTCATCCGTTATGTGCTGGAAAGTTTCTGGCTGAAAGTAAAGTGAGAACAGATCCAGTGCACTGGGATTCTCTGGAATGTCTACAGCTATGCCCGTTTCTTCCTGAAATGGATCCACTGTAACTTCATGGAAGTTACTGTCATGCCAGTTGTTCTCAAACAGAGGCCCTTGTAAGTTTGCAGAAGGTAAGACGCTTGCCTCTTGTTGCTCCTCTGTGTCCTGTGTTTGTGACACCATCTCTTCCACAGTTGTGCTTTCGTGTACAGGTTGAGATGGCCCTTCAACTGTGGACAAGTCAAGGTAGTCTTGTAGAAGCACACTTGCACACAGGAGCTTCTCCACATCATCGAGTTCTTCCTCTATTTCATCTTCAGAATCACAGTCACCAGAGGTCTGAAAACGGCGGAGAGGGATACCAAACATCTCCTCAAAGCGAGCTTCATCAGAGAAGATGTCATGAAGTCCACTGCCAGAGCTTGCCATGTTCTTGACTTGAATTGTACTTGAATTGCTATTATCTTTGTTTCATGTTTTTTCGCGCGAGTTTGCGAGCAATTTATAAGCGCTTAAAACATTGAAATTATAAATAGCAACCCTATGTAATGTTGCTATCTTTAGAAAGCTCTATTTTTAGGCTTTCTAATGATGTCAGACTTATAATGATAGCGCGTTCCTATCGTGCACAACAAGCGTTTGAATTTCGCTCGTTTTTTGTGGGCGCTTTTGGGCGTCTCGGCGTTATGCGCTATAATAACTATGGGCGCTTTTGGGTGTCTCGGCCACAGAGGGTTAATCTAAAGAATTATCCGCTTGCCAACACCACAGTGAGACTTGCGGTGAATTCAGGCAAGATTTAGACGGTACACAAAGGCAAGAAGCTGAGGGTCTTACGCAAAAAACGATCGTGGTTAAACTCACCAATTTTCTTTCAGTGGGAGAATGAGATCCCTCAAGAAGTATTAAAGAAATCCGATCAAAGATTCGCCTCGGCGAAAGAAGTATCGACTACAGTGCTCTGATCCGCCGTGATTGTGTAACTACTAAAGTATCCAGTGGGTATTTTTTGTAGTATCCGCGAGTATCCATGGCATTTAGTCGTGGTCGAGCGAAGCCATGATGACGATATTCTACGCATGCGCAACGTCACAATTAAATAATAATAAATCAATCAGAATCAAAAGACAGACATGTAGACCTTAGAATAAAGAAAGAAAGAAAAAAAAATAACACTATAATTTATATCACAGTAAGGTTAACAATATGTGTTACCGAAATCTAGTCAAGTAGAGGGGCGTCACAATTAAATGGTCGCTTGCAACCAAGTTTGTAAAAATCGTGGGATCCGGACGTGTAGATGGCCGCCATTTCCTCCAAAGAAGATATTGTTCGTTTCAAAATAGTTGGTTACACGTATATTTGGTGAGCGGAGAAGATATAACCAGGTGCACTAAAGTTGTAACTATTTTAAAGTCTAATTTTCACATTTTTTTAACCACAAAAGTACATTTTTTCTTATAAGTGTTTCAGGAAACGTTATATTTTTCCCGCTCACGAATAGCTTATAGAGTAAATTTTTCTCTTTCATCTCATACCAATCTTGTGGCTGTTTGTAAACGTCTACACGTCCGAACATCCACGTTTACTGCAAAACATACCACTTTTTCCGAGCCTGTTTTACATTTTCTTAAGAGAGATACATTCATATCTTGTACACTAACATTTCGATATATAGTCAATAAACATATAACAGATCCAAAAAGCTACAAAAAATGTTGTTTTAAACTAAAAATCCGATGTATTTATAACCGCTTCCAAACGGCAGCCATTTTTTCCAGTTTTGCGAGCCCGACTATAACGAGCCCGTGTAGTTACTATAGTGATGAGACATCAACGTGAATTAATGGATCCTGCAAATCGTAATAGCTGTTTTCCACACACACAACAATGTTCTCATGGAATAGAATACATAAAGATACATAGTACATAATATAAGTGGTTTCATGAAGGGGGGGGGGGGGGACTAGAGAATTGCCTTCCACTTTGGAAAGGAGGTACGTACAATCTTCCTATACAAATGACACCTTGATCTCCCTTACTGTTCACAAGGATATTTCCCTCCTATAGCTTCGTTTCCAGGCCCAGCTCGGACATTTTATCCCCCCCCCCCCCCCCAACCTAATTTCTCACATACACACAAGCCTAATCAGCCTCTAGGTTGGACCATGGTAAAAGTAAACCATGAGATACCCATACTAAGGGTGCTATCATTATCTCCTACAAAGTATGCTCATCTCTCAAGTGTTTCAACAGGCTACAACATCAGCTCACCTATGGAGGAAAATCAAATCAAATCAAATCAAATCCAAAAAGCTACTGTGAGTGTACAAACATAATAATTATAACTATATTCAATACTAACAGTAAAACCTTTCTAATCCGACCACCTTGGGACTAGGAGAATTTGGTTAAATCAGAGAGGTGGCCAGAATAGATAGAGATCAATTCCAATATACTGTATGGGTACCTTCTGGGACTAAACATTACACACACACAAACACACACACACACACACACACATACACACACACACACACACACACACACGCACGCACGCACGCACACACACACACACACACGCACGCATGCACACTCCATGCTCTACCAATGCTACATACAGTACTGTACATCCAAAACAACAACAGCAGTGAGGAGTCAACACTGCACAACTCTTTTCAACACAATGGAGGATCATCACTGCCAGAGACTGCATGTCATGTGAACTAGACAGTAGGAACAGTGGATGGGTGTGCAGTGGGTGGGTAGGAACGGTGTGAGTTGGTAAAGATAGTCTGGCATAGCCAACACAATCACGTTTGGCCATTTTTGGAACGCCATTCCCCAAATATTCTCATAAAGCCAGCATTTTTTTCCTCTTCTGTTTGCTTCCATTTGAGTGAACAGAAAAAGGAGGTGGCTATGCGAGACTAGTCCCAAAAATGGGTGAGCAGGTTAGGTAGGCTATAGTACACCAGACTAGTAGTGGGTGTGTAAAAACAGTGGGTGGGTGTACATAGTAACAGTGGGTGGGTGAGAACAGTGGATGGATGGGATAGTGGGTGGATGGAACATTGAGTGGGTGGAAACAGTGGGTGGACGGGAACAGTTGGTGGATTGAACAGTGGGTTAGTGGGAACAGAGGATGGATGACGACGTACTGCTGGAGGAGACCGCCACCCCTAACAACACTCAACTACAGCAGACACACACACCTAACCCCACACCAGTGGAGGGGAGTCAACACTACACAACTCTTAAAACCAACACAATGGAGGACCATCACTACCAGAGAATACATGAAATCAACGTCAAACATTTGAAACTACACCTTTCATGATAGCTCTTATGTATAGAATCTCAAATGTCATTGCTTCAAACTGTCTCAGCTAGGAACATACATTTTCCATGTATAGTATCACAATGCTGTAGAATCAGTGTCTTAAAGACTACATACAAAAGTCATGGTCACTTGCCCATACTGCACTGATCCATGGGCTAACTCAATGAAAATAATAGCCGTCAGAATAAGGACTGCCTGCCTTTGGACCACAGCCACCTGCACATGAACAGCTGGTCTTACCATAGTAGGGAGGTGATACTACGTACAATTGCTGTTTGCACAGTACTGCTTGGAGCATACATACACACTAAAACACTCAACAAGTAATAGTTGTATCCTGCCTTGGTGTGCTACAGCAGCCATAAAGTGCTAATTAATTGACCTCAGGCTGCGCCCTCGGTCAATTAATTGGCACTTTATGCTGCTGTAGCACACCAAGGCAGGATACAACTATTATGTGTCATGGTGAAGCAAAACACTGCAAAATGTGACAATTGACAACTACTAATTAATGAGGCATGAATGGGTTTTGGCTGGCAGGAGATTGACAAGACCCTTGACCTGGGCTACATCAGAGTAGCAGGGCTACATTGTGAATGTAAGCCCGCAGTACTCTTTGATCCACCCAACTTTCGCCCCCGCACCATGACACATTAGGTCACACAGTACCAACAGGCACATAAGCTTTGTATAATGTGTATACATATTACATACTATTGCATCCAGCCTTTACATACACATAGTCCCACATTTGCACACAAGAGATACTTCCACAGTGTATGCAGCATAAGCAATGTACAAACACCCACAAATCCAGTTGGATGTAAGCCTCACACATCACTGACATCAACTTAAGATTCCCATTCCAACTTCAACTTTCAAACTAGACTATACAGTAATAACAGACATTGTCGACAAATTTGATCATGAAATCATTCACCTGGTATTTACCACAGCACATGGCACACTATGTACACATACCAGATATGATAATGGAACAAAGTGCTTGCTCTACACACAACCACTCGGCATTGCCAGCAGAAATTACAAAAAACACCAGATCCCATTGTGGAACTATGTCAGGTGGCCATTTCCCATATTGAAACTGATGCAGAATAATCAAGTTCTCAGTATCCTGATATTAAATCAACACCTTCAGCCCCATTGTTGTCCATTTAACACAATATATAGAAGGTGTAGGAATTGTGCAAACATGGAAAAGCATTTTACAGATATTATATTAGTGCTCACATGATGTAGGGCATGGGCAGCCTTGCAGGTCCCAACTGACCATTGTAGGGGAGTTACCCACTTCGCCTCCTTCATTTGTAGTCAGTCAAATATTCCAGTTCACCAAAACTGGGACCCAAAAGGAGTACTCATAAGCTGCCTACACAAACACTCCAGGTGATCAACAGGAAAATGGGAGCAAGGAGCTACAGTAGAGAGGGTGAGATTCTAAAGTTGCTCACTTTGACAGCTGTAATAGGTGAGCCCTATCTACTGCATACGCTGTAAAAGTGTAGCAAATCAACTATGCTCATCCTTTCTCCTCACACTACAGTTCTTTGTCAAGGACAAAATGGTAAGATGATCACAGAAGAGGTGCACACACCTCTTCTCAATACTACAGAAGGGCTTGTGACACTGTATGCTAGTACAACACTTCAGTAGTTGTCCACTACTTGCTTGTGGCAATATCCCACTAGTCTGGGACTAACATAGTGCACAGTATACAGTGAAACCTCTGTAACCCGGCCACCTTGGGACCAAGAGAAGTTGGCCAGATTAGGGAGGTGGTCAGAATATACATGTCCATTCCAACATGTGAGTAACCTTGCACGGGGACTAGACAAAATGGCCAGTTTAGACAGTGTGGGCAGCTCACAGAGGCCTGGATTAGAGAAGCTTCACTCTACACACCTTCCTACCTCCTCCCCCTCAGTGACTGTGGTCCTAGATGTGTACACTCCCACTTCTACACTGGATAACAACACTACTCTACAATTGGGGACAACCTGCATCCTCCTCTGTAGGACTGGAGGACTACCACATGGGACAGACTACAACTACACATGGACATGTCCTAACGGACCTTGTACCATTGGACAGGGAAGAAACACCAACAGAGACACCTATGGGAACAGACTCTTACTCAACATACTCTCATACAGTGATGCAGGGACCTACACCTGTCAAGTTAGACTGGCTACAACAGGTCAACTACTGGGAATGGATCAGTTTGTACTGGGAGTGGAAGGTACGTATGCATACATAAAGCCTAGCAGCCTAATTACTCAATCATTGTAGAGTTTGCTTGACTAGTCCTTAGCATGTGCGGAATACCTTTATGAAAATATCCAAAAGTATGCAACCTTTCGTAGTCAAGGGGCTGCACATTGTCTGCTAGAAACGTACTTACGTAGTATACATATGACTATAGAGTCTCTCCTTAGACAAACGAAGACAGTCCACTATGGATACAGACTCAGAACAACATTGTCAACATGGGTATTTCTTTCATTGCTGAATTCCAAGGGCTTCAAGAATCCTGGACCTAGCTCCTCTGTTTGTCCAAGGAATGTGACCAAAAGAGCCTGGGGGGGGGGGGGGGGGGGGGAGCCCAATGCAGGTTCTACTGTACCACATACAAAAATCCCAAGAATTAAACCAAAAGACTCAGTGTGAAATCTGTTGTGAATGTTCACATGACAGAGCCCATATACATAAAAGAGAATTTTTACTCAGTGACACATACAAATTGGTGCAATCCCTAGACTATTGAAATTTACATATTCTATATACAATACAAAATCTATGCAAATACAGTGATATCTTTCTAAACCAAACATCCTTCGGACCAAAGAGAATGTTGAGTTTAGAGAGGGTCCCAATGATAGAGTGTTTGGTTTAGAAAAGGTTTCACTGTAAAAATAAAATGCACAAAGATAAGAGCCACATAAAAAACATTCAAAAAATTGAAAGGTGTACAGATGATTTGTCAATTCAGAAAAACATTGGAATAAAGTAGTGTTGTTTTCGTTAGTTGCAAGACAATCGGGATGTAAGAATTTGCATATTGCACCCAGTCCAACCAACCTCTGTATACAGCTCTATGTCCACCTAGCCCTGTGCATGTCTACACATATATATCCCTATATTATGCCTGTTAAGTCCTGCCAGCAAACAACTGTTACAGTAGTTTAATTTCAATTTTTTGTTCCAGTGTTTTTCTTTCACAAATTAACTTTTTAATTTCTAACAAATGGAGTGTTTCCATGTGCATTGTAGTGCAAGTACTAAAAGCTCCTTTCATGCTACAGGTGGTATTGTCCTTCACAGTGGGACTAACCTCATTCCAAACAATGACTTCATCACTAGTCTACAAGACATCACCTCTAATACAACCATCATCATACAATGTACTTCACACCAACAACCTCATTGGAGGGGACCCAATGGACAGACACTATCAACAATACAAAACAACACACTCCATCAGATCCTCAATGGGAACACATCAATACTTACTATTGACACTAACAATCTCAACAACTTCACTAATGGAAGGTTCTCCTGTAACACTACACAACACACAGCTAATGTCAACCTGTACATTGGACCTGGAGGTGAGGGGCTGACATACATTGGTGCTTAATATTATCATAGCAATGCATTGCGCTCTGCAACTTTTCATAAATGAAGGTTTACCTTTGGTATACGTGTAGATCAATACATGCAGGATCACTGTCAACACCAGGAGTTGCCAGTCATTCCCCTGCAACCAACTTTACCCACTTCTTTCTAAGCCCAACACTAGAGACACTCACTCCCTTAGCCCCCTTGAATTGTACATAGCACTGTTACCTACTGTATAATACCTCCCCCCACCACACAAATAGAATGGTTATCTATAATACCTCCCCCAGTCCCTGTACACCTATACACTCCTGTATTGTGTTGCCCCCCCCTTGCCCCGAATTCTGTATGGAGCCCTGTATACGTATAGTGTAACAAGGCCGGCTCAATGGCACTTGATTTGAGTGGGCCAATATATTTTGTTTACATGGTATACTGTACCATGTAACAAAACATTTCATCTTTGTAATAAATTAATATCCTTTGCTTATGGATGTACACACATGCACTTGTCATATTTCACAAAAGGTGATACGGTGGAATCTCTGAATAAAGGGCACTTTGGGACAGTTATATTTGTTCTTCATAAGGAGGGTGTCTGGCCTCTTTGGGAGGAGCAAAATGTATAAGAACTATAGGGAGGATGTATTTTGGGACTTCAAGCTGTGTCCTTTGTAGAGAGGCTTATTGTACTCTGTCCTTATTTTGGAGAGTCCACTATCGGAGGTCATGTTCCTGTTTGTAGCCCATACCAGATAGTAGTATGACTTAACTATATGAAGTTGAATCCATTGCTAACAATTCTATACCATGTGCAATAGATTAGTAATGGATTCAATATCCTTCAAATTTGAGTAGATCATTGAAATTGGTACCGGTATGGACTACAGACAGGAACACGGCCATCTTTGTAGTATTCATTAATCAATTGAAAATGGCAGAAATTCAGCAATCGCACTCGCGGCGAAGAGAATAGTCTGTATAAATTGCTTAGGATTCTGTGGTTTCGAAGATACAGGAGCAGAGCTTACTTTAATCAAAGCTATTGGGTGTTTGCTATGTATTTGTACTTATTTCAATCTCCCTTATAGCTAAATAGTTCAATAAAGAGTAAGTTTTTGTTCTTAAGGCTTCCAAAAATGTTGGGTGGGCCATGGCTCACCTGGCCCACCTGTCTAAGCCGGCCTTGGTGTAATGCAATGTACTGCAGTAAAATACCCCATTGCTTTTCTCTTGTATAAATTAATATACATATATGTTCAACATGCAGAGTCACTGCCAACACCAACAGCTACCAGCCGTTCAAATATCACTCAAATCATTCGAAGTATAACACTAGAGATAATTACACAAGCAAACAGGTTCATTGTCAGTTATCAACGTCAAGATCTCAACGCACCACTCAATGTGGAGTATCAAGAGGTGGTGGTCACTGGAGGTAGTATTGACATAGTAAAGGAGATCTCCCTACCAGGAGTGATGTATCAGATACTGGTGTGGGCTGTGAATGGGACTCAGTACAGTCCAGCACCAGTGTTAATATCAGCAATTCTATTGCAACTAGCACAAGGTAGGTAAGGCATTCACAGACAATCTCAAGCAGCACCTATTCTCATATGACAAATATACTATACACCACTTCTGTGTAGCTCCCTCCAAACCAAGATTCCTCACTGTCACAACAACATTCACTCAAGGATTACAGCTCAATTGGATACCACCAAAACAAACAAATGGACCAATTCTATATCAACTCAACTATGGAACAAATACCACACAGTTCACTACAGTTGATACAGCTAGTGATGACACCTACTACAACCTATCTGGACTACAACAGAACACAGCATACTACATCAGAGTGGTGGCTGTTAGCTATATGACACTCAATGGAGTAGCAAGGACTGAGGGGGAATGGATCACAGCTACTACAGAGAGTGAAGGTTTGAGTAGCTTACTTACAGTATACAGTATGCACATATTTCCTGTGTGCTAATTTACAATTTCATCATACATACTGTATGTACATATGTACATACAAGTTAACCTCACGCACAGTGAGTGGTGACAGAATGCTGCACACAATCTCCATCATGTGGGTGACACAACCACACACAATATAGCTACATAACGTCTTGTCCCTTTCCTTCAGACACAACCACCCCAAACCTGTCCTCTACTACAGTCACTACTGCAATATCCACAACAAGTGCTCAGACACCCACATCAAGTAACATTCAAACTGTACCTGATACCAACGGTGAGTCCGCATACCTAAACACATTACACTCGCCCAGCATATACTGCTTTGAGGCATACTATACTTCTGTAGGAATTATAGCTCTCTTACAGCTATAGTATAGTCCTTGCAAGGGACCTACATGTACATGTACACAGATGCAACTATGCCATGCACTTGATAGCTTTTTCAAAAGTCTGATCACAAAAATGCACATTACTCATCTAATTCACTTTGTACAATAAAGATAAATACATAGTAATAACACAATGTATACTTATTATAATCATTCAAAATATTCCATCACTATACAGGAATGCCTGCAATTGAACTAGCAGTTGGAGTATCAGCTGGTCTACTCCTTGTCATCATCATAATACTGATAGCTGTGGTAGGGTGTGTGCTATGGACAAGACAGAAACACTCAAAACCACAAACTTAAGTCATCTACAGCAATCCAGACAGAGTGTATGACACTGTTGACGATGACACGCACAACACCACCATCATACAACCTACCACCTACGAATACATTGACAAAGAGCACAACACCATCACATCACCTACCACCTACGACTACATTGACAAACAGGACATTCGCGGACACCCTCAACATGAACCTGCTCAACGCGGACTGCATGCAAGCATCTCAGACACATCACTCTACCAGACCATGACTCCATCACCCAACACTCAACACACCACATCACAACACAACCAATCCCTACAGCACAACCAGGAGGAGGACTACACCACAGTCTACACACCACTCAGCAACATCACCTCTGAGGACGTACTGCTGGAGGAGACCGTCAACCCTAACAACACTCAACTACAGCAGACACACACACCTAACACCACACCAGTGGAGGGGAGTCAACACTACACAACTCTTAAGACAAACACAATGGAGGACCATCACTACCAGAGAATATATGCTAACTAGGCTATGGATAGTTGGGAACAGCTAGTGGGCAGGGACAAAGAAGATAGAGAGACTATGGTAATGTATGTAAATAGATGTGAACTATTGTAAGTAGCAACAGTATATATGTAGATTATAACAGAAACATTTATACTGTATGCTATTTTTCAGGATTTTAATACATAACTTGCCACAATTATGTCTAGCAAATGTAAGACATGGAGCATGGTGAAACAGGTCTACACAATGCCTACTCAAGTGTCAAGGGATTGTGGTCTCTATAGACAGGGGGTCTCTATAACAAGCAATTTGAGTTAAAAACTTGTGGGAGCTGCCACCCCACGCACTCGAATCACTTGCAAAGCATTGGAGCGTAAGTGAACAGCTGAACATTCATTGAACATACTGTATATTGTTACTGGACGATTGTTTTGAAAACAATTGCCATATTTGGCAATTCAAAACAATTCCTATAACTCAATCCTATATAAATTCAAATTCATACTTCTCTATTACTATTACATAAATTCTCCATTATAAGACTTTTCTTCAAATCCATATTATATATAAATATACATATATATATATATATATATATATATATATATATATATATATATACAGTAGAACCTCGTTAGTAAGAACACTGTTAATGAGTAATACCTGGTTAGGAAGTACAAGGATATGATACCCCAGCTTATGACCCATAATACTAATCTATATGGTTAGCAAGTACTACTGATAGTGAGTAGCACTTTGGAGGGTCCCCAGGTGTACTCACTAACAAGGTTTGACGGTATATCGGATGAGTGTTACACACCGGAAGTCCAAATGAAAACAATAAAAATGTGCCAACATTTCATAACATGCATGGCCCATATAGTGGCCTTTGTAGACAGGCATCCCATACTAGATCTTAAGTTGTAATCATTATTATCATTTTCCTTGTTCGTGGAAGTTGCCTGTCACCACAAAATACAACCTATAGCTGGCACAGTACACATAGCAACTGTCATCATCTACTATGAAAACAGCTACAAACAAGATTAATGGGGGAGTTGTTTAAATCTTACTTTAGGAAACTGAAATGAAACTGGAAAAACCTCATTCAAATATGATTCATTTCTGAATCTAATTCAGTAAAACCAACATAAAGTAGTCTATAAATTCTTCAAGCATAAAACACTTTCATAGCCAAGTACAAAACTGGACAGAGCTGAAGCATACCATACATACACATTAAAGTACAGTACGTATATGCATACACACATACACACACACACACACACACACACACACACACACACACACACACACACACACACACACACATACATACACATAGTACATACATACATGTGTACGTATAAATAAACCTATTAAGTACTGTTCATACAGGTACTGTACATACGTACAGTATGTATGTATTATGGAATACAGTAGTTCTCCATACATATAGGGATGATGCAATAACAAAAATGGCAGAATGGAGATTAGGGCATACGCAATGGCACTAATACACTTAGGCACCATGGACGTACAGTACGTACAGGATGTATGGCTATGCATACACACTAGCTTACATTCAATAATATTTGATATGATGCATTGTGTATACAGTAGTACCTCTTGAGAGACCACTCTAGGGACAGGTAAAAGTTGGTCTCTCAAAAGAGGTGGTCTCTGATGAGGGGGAATTTAGTATGGGACATATGTGCATTTGTTTCCAGTAAGGCTGGTCTTCAAAAGAGGTGGTCTTTCACGAGGGTGGTCTCTCAAAAGAGGTACTACTACACAGTATACAGTATGATGGCTAACACTGGAAATTGAGTGTACATGCATAATTTACATACTTTCTATATCTACCAAGTGCCTACTGTATATCTCAATCCTCACGACTGCTACTACTAATACTACACTTAACATTAGCGATACACACACAGCAAACGGGACATTCAAAGACCCCAATACTACTATTGTAGCATAGCACAAGAAGACTTGGAGGGATACAACTTCCAGGTCTGCAAGCCTACAAGTAAAACTCTACTTTGAGAGATGGAAATTGGTGATAAAATAGCCACCCCACATGCTACTACTATATCCTCATTGCACAACAATGCCATAACAACCTCCTGGTACTGATCACTCCACAACTTTACTGTACAGGACATCACGAGCACTTCATACTCCACAACAATTGTGCCACTAACCCTACCCATGAAGATCCACATGAGCAGGTTGTACAACACACCCACAAGGTACATTGTAGGGCGCACATCCAGGTCACTTTAGTGAGGTAGACATTACATCTCCAAAGGTTGGGTGCTTGTTCAAAAACACATTTCTAAAGGTTCTGACTTCTACGCAAGTTTCAAAAAATGACAAAAAACTTTTCATTTTCTGTTCACAACTAAGTGTTTAATAGACATCAGAAAAGACTTTCATGTGTAAAGTACATATTAACACATTAAATGGTAACATGGGCTCACACAGTAGAGTAAGTGTTAGACATAAAACAATCTGTACGCATATTGCTCCTATAACTGGAGTACTCACCAGATAAGGGCATCAGACCACTGGACCCCACTACAAGTGATACACAGGAAAACAGCAGGTGAACGGTTCAACATGGACAGAGTCATACTTCAGTTAGCTTCTCTAGCATTAGCTATTGGTAAGACAACTTCAAACCTGAGCATGATGTACAAATGTATCAAAGTAACTATAAATAATATGTATTCCTCCTCCCTCAACAGTTCTCTGTCCAGGACACAAAGGTGAGTACAGCAGAATACCAGGTGGACACCCTAGTGAATGTAAAAACTGAGTATGTACGCATGTACGTATATACTATAGCATGTACTGCACTGTACAATGGCATGTGTACTTACAGTAGGTACACTGTACTCACATTCTACAACACACCAAAATTATAGTACATCGTCATTGTTACCCCCTCAGTGACCGTGGTCCTGGATGTGTACACTCCCACTTCTACACTGGATAACAACACTACTCTACAATTGGGGACAACCTGCATCCTCATCTGTAGGACTGGAGGACTACCACATGGGACAGACTACAACTACACGTGGACATGTCCTAACGGACCTTGTACCATTGGACAAGGAATAAACACCAACAGAGACACCTATGGGGACAGACTCTTACTCAACATACTCTCATACAGTGATGCAGGGACCTACACCTGTCAAGCTAGACGGGCTACAACAGGTCAACTGCTGGGAATGGACCGGTTTGCCCTGAGAGTGGAAGGTACACATACATGTTATACATACATAGTGCAAACTTATACTACATTGATGGCAAGGAACATGTCATAATATGTACCCACTCACCTCTTGTCAACAATCCAAAATAATTGCAGTAATACGTATGTGTACCTCCCTAATATTTACAGATACTGTACATATGCTGTGCTCTACCAATTTCAGGTGGTATTGTCCTCCACAGTGGGAACAATCTCATTCCAAACAATGACTTCATCACTAGTGTACAACACATCACTTCTAGTACAACCATCACCATACAATGTACTTCACACCAACAACCTCATTGGAGGGGACCCAATGGACAGACACTATCAACAATACAAAACAACACACTCCATCAGATCCTCAATGGGAACACATCAATACTTACTATTGACACTAACAATCTCAACAACTTCACTAATGGAAGGTTCTCCTGTCACACTACACAACACACAGCTAATGTCAACCTGTACATTGGACCAGGAGGTGAGGGGGGATATACTGCAAATATACGTGGGTGGGTCTATATACTGTATGCAATGTAATGTACTGTTCACACTGCAATATTACCCGTTCATGTACCAACTCTTTGCTCTTCGATATACATAAACACAAATGCTCAACCATGCAGGGTCATTGCCAATACCAGGAGTAACTAGCCATCCCAATATCACTCACACCATTCTAAGTCCAACAATAGAGACACTCTCCCAAGTAAACAGGTTCATTGTCAGTTATCAACGTCAAGATCTCAATGTACCACTCAATGTGGAGTATCAAGAGGTAGTGGTCACTGGAGACAATCTTCGCATAATAAAAGAAATCTCCATACCAGGAGTGATGTATCAGATACTGGTGTGGGCTGTGAATGGTAGTCAGTACAGTCCAGCACCAGTGACAATACCAGCAATTCCATTGCAATTAGCACAAGGTAGGTAAGGCATTCACAAACACTGTCAAGCAGCACCTATTCCTGTATATGACAAATATACTATACACCACTTCCGTGTAGCTCCCTCCAAACCAAGATTCCTCACTGTCACAACAACATTCACTCAAGGATTACAGCTCAATTGGATACCACCAAAAACAAATGGACCAATTCTATATCAACTCAACTATGGAACAAATACCACACAGTTCACTACAGTTGATACAGCTGGTGATGACACCTACTACAACCTAACTGGACTACAACAGAACACAACATACTACATCAGAGTGGTGGCTGTTAGCTATATGACATTCAATGGAGTAGCAAGGACTGAGGGGGAATGGATTACAGCTATTACAGAGAGGGAAGGTTTGAATGGTATGTTACATGCATTTCTCTATTCTAACTCTTGTGTCATATCTTAGAAGTGTATGAGAATTAAAACAACAAATGCAAACTCCACTACATGAATGACACAACCACTCACAGTAACTACACAATACTTTCCCCTTTCCTTCACACACAGTCATATCAAGTACATCTGCTACTACAGTTAACACAGCAGTGTCTACAGCAAGTGCAACTGTACTAACACCCTATCCAAGCAATAGTCTAATTCCTGTCTCTGATACCAACAGTAAGTTCACATCATGTCTCAACAGAGTAGTTCTGTCCAGTGTACTACTGATATCGCATGTCTGAGCGTAACTCTCCAAAACGTACCAGAATCTATGAGTAAAGGCTAAAGAGCACTTGCATGTGTACAAAGTATGGTGCAGGGCATAAAAAAGGAAACAGGAATAACTTTTACCACTTAATGTTTTTTTCACATGCACCTGTTAACCCTTATTGGCTATTAGTTAACAGTTAACAGTTAACGCTTTCAATAAGTGCTTGTGTGAACCACACATAGTAGTCCTTAGTAGAGGCAAACAAGATAGAGGAAAGATGCGAGATGGTAAGAGATTTGAATTTGGTTCAATTATACAGATAATTGACCCCAATTGTTCTGAAGAATTGATTTTGTAAAGAGACTAAGTTGCTGTCCTGTTGTGGCTAATGCAGGAATTGTATTTATACCAATTCACTGCTAACTGTTACTGACAGTGTGTTGTTTTTCAGGTAACAGGTAACAGACAGCAGTTACCTTTTATTGGTAAAGTTTAAAGGAAAATAGTACTGGTTATCAGTTCCCGTTTCCATTTTATTGCCCCGTACTGTACGTATTATTCTTCCCAAACTGGAGAAAGTCAATGTTACCAATAGCACAGATTGCTAACCTAGGACGAACTTTGCTATGTTATGAATTTAGTACCCTCTACAATGAAACTACTTCCACATTACCTTTCTATATTTCCAAAGTTACCATGGCAACACCTGGTCAGAACATCAGTATACCAGTGGGTCCTGGTACCAAAAGTAAGCAGACATTCCATGTTGATGTGGTACACATCCCTTCATAATTATTCATAGCAATAGGAACAATATGCACACCATACAGACTCTCTCTCAGTAGTATACTGTATAGTACGTGTATACGAGATACTTTATGTTCCTGAAAAACTAGACAAAACAAAACAAAATTGCACGCATGGCTTTGCCATCTCTCTACAAATGTTACTTGGGCCATTGTGCACCGTAGTACAGTGGTAGAAATAGCATTTGACATTTGCTAGGCCAAACGGTTGACCCAGTGTTATATTGGTAGGACATTTTGAAGATTGGTCAGCCATTTCTAACCATCAGAGATTATGTATGTACGTATATACATGTGTATATACATAATACACAGGAATCTTTAGCACTGAACCTTGAGATTGGCAAAACAAATTGGCACTCAACTGTAATAGCCGATATCAGAGACTCAGCTCTCAGTTTAGTAGTCAGCCAAATGGCTTACCCAACTCAATTTTGGCCTGCTGTATTCATGCTTTGTTCAGGAAATGGCAGATGGCAGGCAGCTATTTCTAGCTCTGATAGCATACACAACACCTACTATATAGCATTTAATACAGTTACTGTAGCTGTGTTACGTAAATTAAGCTGCAATATTCCTATACTGAACAGGTCCTGATATAACATTCATTGGAACAACAGTTGGAGCATCAGCTGGTCTACTCCTTGTCATAATACTGATAGCTGTTGTAGGGTGTGTGCTATGGACAAGACAGAGAAAGCCTAAAACACACACTCAATCTGTGAATTATACCAAAGGAGCCCTCAAGATGGGAGGTGAGGGAAGGTCAGAGAAGGAGGCACATCAGGAGGGTACAGTTGTAGCCAACACCAGTGAAAGTGGAGCAATGTATTGTAAACCAGATATTGTGGACAAGAAAAACACCTCTACAGCAGAGGAGGATGTCTGTAACATAGGTAAGAATGGGACTGTAAGTCCTCTATATCAGAGCACCACCAGTACTGTATCCCCTGACAACAATGGCACGGGCAGCACTCACACACCTCATGACCATGAATATAGTTCAGTCGACGCCTTCATTGAAGGAGACAATAGGAAGGACAAAACAGCTGGCACTGAGCAGGAACACTCACTGGACTACAACAGCAAGTATCTATACACACAACCCATACCCAAGTCACTCAGGAAAACCAAACATGTTACAGATGGGGCATCTGATACAGCATTGAAAACAGCTAAAGAAGGCCCCCTATCACATAAAGCAACTAAATATGATGATCCCTCTCCTTGTGGCGAGGGGGACTATCAAGTGGTTGAAATAAAGTCTGATGAGCACCAAACTGACAAAGAACACACCCAAAAAGGAAGAGGAAGTGATCCCGTGACTGAGGCCCTTTACACACGGCCCATGAAATCCAAATCTCGCAAAATCACAACAGGTTCCGTCCAGTTCACGGATCCTATGTTCGCCACCCTCCCTACCAAAGAGGAGGATTTGTACACACTACCTGACAAGGGCCAAAAGCACACAAACAAGGCCAAAGGAGGGAGTCATGAATACACTAATCTGTCTGCTTCAACCATGGATCCAGAAAACTTGTACTCACTCCCAGATAAGAAAACAAAGGTTGAGAACCACAAAGCACTAGAGAGTGGACCACACAACACAGAAGAAGAGGAATACATACAGAGAACAAATCCCTAAGGCAACCACACTTAAAACAAGAGTGCAGGTGCCTCCTTACAATTTATGTACATGCAGCCAGTGAGCATGTTTCAACAAAACCTACTACTGTACATGTATATAGTTGTACAATAATAATACACAATAAGCAGCAATGAATATAAAGTTTTATTCATAATCGTAACATTTGGAGTATAGTAATACCGTACTAATGGTACAGTAACACACAGTTGACATGTTACAGTATTCACACCACTGTGTGTGTGTATAAGAAAATACAATTCAATTTTGTTAATGTCTCAACACACTTTCAGCAAAAAATAGGAGTAAACTCAAAGCAATATTTGGAGTTTGTGCACAAATTCAAGAACATGACAATATATTACAGTCTGCCTGTCTACAAAAGATACCTTGAAAAGCGATCAGCAGGCCTAGATGTACATATTGTATTATGTACACATAGGCTGAGTGTGCTTCATATGTATGCAACCAACTACTACAGTACATACAGTACATATACAATGGTACAATCAAAGTGGGTGCAATTCAGCTACAGTGCTGATTAAAATTATGTTACCATGAAAACGCGCTTCAAGCAAGGTTATCCCGAGGACGTCCGCAAGTACTCGGGCGAGTACTATCGTGTATTAACACATTGAACGTGTAGTTACTCAAACCATAGGGTTTGTATTATCTATGCTCAAACTTTCCAATTCGTAATGTGAATCTTGTTGGATCTTATCGCACTGTGACAAGGTCTTGAATGGCTCAAAAAACGAACGAAAAGAAAATGCAGCGAAATGGTTGTAGTCAAGGTACAAGGGCCTGGTAAATTGTGTGAACGTCTAGTACATATTCTAGGAGATGTCAGCAACAACATACAAGGGACAAAAGTTAAGTTAGTTGGACTGACAACCCCGAAGCAGAAAAAGACTAATCTACAGAAAGAGCAAGTCCTGTTGAGCAGCATGAAAAATGGTGCTTTAGCCTCAAGCAGTACATATCATACACATCCAGTATTAATAAGAAGGTGGAAAGACAGCAATCCTGTCTGCACCAAAACAGCCAATGCATGCATAAGTGAAAGCTTGTGAAAACAGAATTCTCCTATACCAAGGGTTAGTTGGAGCCAGGAACATTGCCATATACAGCACCTCCAGGTGCTTACAGTACTGCTGAAAAAGTAGCTCCTTCAAATACGTATTAAGTTATATAAAAATTAGATATAATCATACTAGCATGCATATAGGCTGAGAACAAGTGTGCTTCAAATGTATTCAACAAACTACAGTACATACAGTACATACTGTACATACAGTACATACAGTACACGCAGTACATACAGTATATACAGTACATACAGTACATACAGTACATACAGTACATGCAGTACATACAGTACACACAGTACATACAGTACATACAGTACATATAGTTTTTTTTTTTTTTTTTTTTTTTTTTTTTTTTTTTTTTTTTATTATTATCAAACAATACTATACAATAGAAAATAATAATTACAGATGGAGTAACTGTATAGGAAAAAGTATTGTCATAAACATGCAGAAATAGATAGATAATATTTGATATACTGAAATAGTCAGACATTAATTGACCATTGATTCACTAACAGCCAGATCAGTGGCTGCAGGGAATCGTGGGATCACATGGCGACTTGATCTGGAGCCTCGGATGCAGAGAATTGATGAGCGAAGCAATGAGAATGACAAGTGGCATCGAAGCCAGCCCATTGTTGTGCTGTACGGTTGATGTCGCTTCCTTGCAAGTAGGGAGGCTAGACGACTGTAGAAGATGGTGGACTGTCTCCCCATGCCTCCGGTGGTGCTAAACACTAAGGGGGTGAATGAGCCATGCTCCACCTCGATAATCCTCTGTTCGTATGCCCTCTTCTTAGATTTCTCGTGGTGGCTGAAACATGCTGCAAGTGAGAACCTCTGGTTGGACTTAGCAAAAGGGTTGAATACCTTTACATCAAAAAATGCTTTCTGTCCATTGGTCCAGAAGTCTCTCGCTGCGATGTCAGCTCTTGCTTCATCTTGATGGTTGGATGAGATGAGGGTCAGTGTTTCACCAGTGAGAGGTTGAAGAGCGGGCTCCAAGCTAACATCGGGGCATACTTCTGTTAGCAGAGTGCCAGTCAGATCTCTGATCTCGTTATGACGGATGGTTGGTAGTGCTCCACGTGGGCAGCTCAGTGCATGGTCAATGGTAAAGCTTTCGCTGCATACACATGTCGAAGGCATTCTTTCTGGCATCCATCCATACCTCAGACTTATGGCATCACGAAACTCACTTTTGGTGAGAGAGAATCCGTACTTCTCAAGAGGCATTGCAGTTAGCCAGCTGGAGGATCCTTTGTCCTTGGCCAGTTCAGTGGCTTTGGACAAGTGGTCGGGCAAACTGAGATTGGAGGCACTATCAACTTGAGCTTTCCTTCTTTCTGACTTGACACACTGTTTTAGTTCTTTCTGCTTGGACACAGCTTCTGCAGTGAGTGATGGCTGATGGTCAAGGATGAGGTCAACGATGGGGCTGCAAATACGTTTGGATGCCTGGAACTGTGATATTGCTGATTTCGTAAAATCTGGAATATCAAGGCCTCCGAGACGACAGGGCAGTGCTAGTAGCTCTCGTTCAACATCAGAGATTGGGGCTCTGCCAGTGAGGGCAGGAATGAACTCATGTCTAATGATGTCTTCAATAGGACCTAGGCAATCAGCAGTACGTGGCGTAGTTCGCATGAAGTAGTTCAATGAACTTTTCATACCATGAACAAAACAAGAGTAAGCAGCTTGAGGTTCTATTGATGCAATGCTAGAGAGGATGTGTAACTCATCTGACCATTTCTGGATCTTCTTCTTGAAGAAGTTCTCCAGGAAGAGATCTTCTCCAATGGCTGATCCAAGGTGCTTGTGACCGTCGGTAGTAATACTTACCCCATGGTCCTTGAACAACTCTTGGGCAAGATCAAAGTGCTGTTCTTTTACGACTAGCCTGGATTTGCTTGGGTTAGGGTAATAGCCGAAGGCAGGTCCCAGCTCATTCAGTTGGTTCCACCAAGCCAAGAGGTCGGTAAGATTTCCTCCGGCGGAGGCATCATCCGCAAACCACAATTGTGGGGTGAGATGATTGAGCTTGCGAATGAGAGGGACAACCCCAAGTGCGTACATTGCTGTAGCAAGTGGATCACCTTGAGTGGTGCCTTCACGCGATAGTAGAGTTTGGCCTTCAATGAACAAACAGGAGTGGTTTCGATAAGTGTTAGTTAGGACTACAGCAAGTGCTGGACAAAGAGAGTGGATGTTCAGCAATGCAGTCTGGCAATTTAGGAGATTGAATGCATTTGATGCATCTACAAATAAGGCACCTTCAGTGGTAGATTCCTCAAATAATGCTCTCATTGAGTGGATGCCAATCTCACAGCCTGCTTCCAATCCTGCACACAGTTGAGTTGTGCCTGCTACTTGCTTGATTTCATCATAGATGATGGAAATGATGGCTTTGTTGACAATACGTCTGGACACTTCTCCAATACCAATGGGTCTCACACCGGGCATTTTGTTTAGCGCAATCAGTCTACAGGCTAGAAAACCACCGAGGCCTTTGGGATCAACATAGGTTGTGGCAATTTTCTTTGCAACCAATGCAAGACTTGTGCAGAGATCATCAGACACTTGTTGAAATGACGTACATATCCTCCTCCAAAAGTTGGCATCTGCCCCGGATGGACCAGCACCACCAGTTGTTCGTAGTGCTGCTGCTCGTATGGATTCAGCATCGATGGATTCGAAAATGACTGGATGAAAGTCAAGCTCTTGGTCACTCAGGATGGCATCGGGGTTAACCTCACTTCCTGGTGGATGCTTTGATTTCAAATCATCGAGGACAGTTCGATCACTGCCATTGGTTGGAATGACCTTGTCGTGGATGGACATGACTGACATCTCTGAAGAGGATAAAAGTCTCATTGCAGCTTTTACTCTCCCTTTTCTCATCAATTTGCCAAAAGACTTGGCAATGCTGTCTTGTTTTGGTCGAGAGAGTGAAGACAGCCTCTGTTGAATAACACCTCCTTCACGAAGGAGCTCAGCAATGTCACCTTTGTGCCAAAGTGATAGTCTCCTCTGAAGACACGAGATGTGGTCTTTGACTTTGGCTTTTGGGGAGGGTTTCTGAAGGAGAAGAGGAGGAAGAATCATGGCAGCATTCAGTGAAACAGCTTCAAGTGCACTCGATTCTCCATAGGCTCGAAATAAACGAGACAATTCTAGGACAAATTCTTTGCCGACTTTCCCAGTTGGAATTGGAAAAATATTATGGCGCCAATGAACAACTTCTTGATAGGCTTTATCAACCATTGCGATGAAATGTGTACTATCGATGGAGTTATTCCAGCGAAAATTTGGACTGCTGAGAGGAGTGAACGAAGGGAGATCAAATCTGTCGTCTGCAGGAGTGATAGGGATAGTGGCATCTTGCGGCGAATCATCAGGAGTATTCAAGGGTTGACAACTTGTAATGGTTGAACCTTGATTTTCACATTTACCAAGCCGATTTGGTTGACAATCTGAGCACGACCGACCGTTCTTGACACAGGAACAGTTGTGGCAGCGACCGCGCGTGCCGCACAAACAACAAGGGGGCATCTTGAGTCAGAAACAGACGGTAATCCTTTAGAATCTGGATCAGGACATTCAACAACCAATTGGTCAAGGTAAAACAATCAAATAACCATCTTTAAGCAAACACTTGATTCGGGTGTGCCGCCATTTTCTCGATTTCGTGAACCTACAGTACATATAGTACATATAATACATACAGTACATACAGTACAATCAAACTTGGTGCAAATCAGGTACATATTGTCGAAAATTTAACATGCTAATTTGACACTTCCATGATTTATAAACACATACATGTGAATTAACAGCGAGTTTACCCCTTGCTGCTCTGCTTGCAATTTTATTAAATTGGAGAGGACACAGATACAAGCTACATACCACATATCATATCATGTTGAGAAGGATAATGGTTACATGATCTGAATACTGGCCATTTGCATCCATGTTCTTCAGGACCAGTTGAAACACACACCTGATAATATAACAGATGCAGACACTGTATCACCATACAATGTACTTCACACCAACAACCTCACTGGAGGGTACCCAATGGACAGAGACTATCAACAGCACAAATGCATTCCTAGCAAAAGCAAATCCTCAACACGAGTACTAGTGTACTGTGCCTCAAAGGCATCACACACTCCTCCTATGTAGTATGGACAGCGTTCTCCCCAGGTATCTTAAGGCATGTCGGTTCAACATGCCTTCTTTAGTAAAATTTACTACTATTAGGAAAAAAAAACATGCACACGTTCATAGATTATTGAAAATCTATGTTTAGTACAAATCATGCTAGTGCTTAACACTAAAGCTGCAAGCAATTTGAGATGCATTGTACATATACACATATGATGATGTATGTATGCACGTACATATGTACATATTCAACATGCATGAAATTATTTCTGGGGAGAACACAGTATGGGCACATAGACAAAGTTGCAGACTGCTTAGTATGGTGCATATGGCAATATGCAGGAAGCAGAAAAAATGAAAGAGAGCGTCACCACCCAGGATCAAACCAGGCAACTTGCGGGTGTGAGGCATGTGCGATGACCAATACGCTACCAGCTCAACTCCAGGATGCTCTTTTTCGATTTTCGTTTTCTTCCAGCACATGCAGCTAGAGATTAGGTAGATGAGTGGGTTGAGGGAGAATGTTCTTCGAATGGCTATTAACTATGAGATGCAACCAGCAAGACAACTCCATGCAAGTGCATAGCCAGACCACAAGGAAGGGGATCTTTGCTAACTACCACATGATAAATTCTGAGGTTATAACGTTCCGCGAGTTTACAAAATGACAAAACTTTTTTCATTTTCAGTTCACAATCAAGTGTTCTATAGACAACAAAAGACTTTCATGTATATAAAATGGTACTGTGGGCTACACACGGTACAGCAAGTGTTAAACATAAAACAACTTGTACACACATACTGTCCCTATAATTGGAATATTTACCAGATAAGGGCATCAGACCACTGGACCCCACTAATAGTGACACACAGGAAAACAGCAGGTGAACAGTTCAACATGGACAGAGTGATACTTCAGTTGGTTTCTCTAGCATTAGCTGTTGGTGAGGCAACCTCAAACCTGAGCATGATGTACAAATGTACTAAAGTAACCGCAAATATGTATTTCTCCTTCCTCAACAGCTCTCTGCCCAGGACACAAAGGTGAGTACAGCACAATACCAGGTGGACACCTTAGTGAACGTAAAAACTGTGTATGTACACATGTACGTATATACTATAGCATGTACTGTACATGTGTACTTACAGTAGGTACACTGTACTCACATTCTACAACACATCAAAATTATAGTACACCATCATTGTCACTATCTCAGTGACTGTGGTCCTGGATGTGTACACTCCCATTTCTACACTGGATAACAACACTACTCTACAATTGGGGACAACCTGCATCCTCCTCTGTAGGACTGGAGGACTACCACATGGGACAGACTACAACTACACATGGACATGTCCTAACGGACCTTGTACCATTGGACAAGGAACAAACACCAACAGAGACACCTATGGGGACAGACTCTTACTCAACATACTCTCATACAGTGATGCAGGGACCTACACCTGTCAAGTTAGACTGGCTACAACAGGTCAACTACTGGGAATGGATCAGTTTGCCCTCAGAGTGGAAGGTATATACACATATATACATGTTATACATACACAGTACAAATTTATACTACATAGATGGCAAGGAACATGTTATAACAAGTGTCCACTCACCTCTTGTCAGCAATCCATAATAATTGCAGTAATACGTATGTGTACCTCCCTAATATTTACAGATACGTACATATGTTGTGCTCTACCAATTTCAGGTGGTATTGTCCTCCACAGTGGTGCCAACCTCATTCCAAATAATGACTTCATCACTAGTCTACAAGACATCACCTCTAGTACAACCATCACCATACAATGTACTTCACACCAACAACCTCATTGGAGGGGACCCAATGGACAGACACTATCAACAATACAAAACAACACACTCCATCAGATCCTCAATGGGAACACATCAATACTTACTATTGACACTAACAATCTCAGCAACTTCACTAATGGAAGGTTCTCCTGTAACACTACACAACACACAGCTAATGTCAACCTGTACATTGGACCAGGAGGTGAGGGGAGATATATACTGTACATATACATTTGTAGGTGCATGGGTCTATGTAAGGTAATGTTATGTATACTGCAATATTACCCTTTCATGCGCTTCCTGATTTCAAACATGCACACATTCAACAATGCAGGGTCACTGCCAACACCAGGAGTAACTAGCCGTTTTAATGCCACTCATATTTATCTAAGCCTAGCACTAGAGACACTAGCCAAAGCAAATAGGTTCATTTTCAGTTATCAACGTCAAGATCTCAATGTACCACTCGAAGTGGAGTATCAAGAGGTAGTGGTGCCTGACGTCAATAGCTTCATAATAAAAGAGATTTCCATACCAGGAGTGATGTATATGGTGAAGATATGGGCTGTGAATGGTAGTCAGTACAGTCTAGCACCAGTGTTAGTAGAAGCAATTCCATTGCAACTCGCACAAGGTATGTATAAACTATTCACAGACAATCTCAAGCAGCACCTGTTCCCATATATGACAAATACACTATACACCACTTCTGTGTAGTTCCCTCCAAACCAAGATTCCTCACTCTCACAACAACATTCACTCAAGGATTAGAGCTCAACTGGATACCACCAAAACAAACCAATGGACCAATTCTATATCAACTCAACTATCGAACAAATACCACACAGTTCACTACAGTTGATACAGCTGGTGATGACACCTACTACAACCTAACTGGATTACAACAGAACACAGCATACTACATCAGAGTGGTGGCTGTTAGCAATATGACAGTTAATGGAGTAGCAAGGATTGAGGGAGAATGGATTACAGCTGCTACAGAGAGGGAAGGTTTGAATGGTATGTTACTGTACATGTATTCATGTATCCTGACTCTTGTGTCATATTCTTAGAAGTGAGAAATGAGACAACACATGCAACTCCACTACATGGATGGCACAATGACTCGCAGTACATAACATTTCCCCCTTTCCTTCACACACTATCATATCAAGTATGTCTGCTACTACAGTCAGCACAGCAATGCCTACAATAAGGGCTACTGTAACACCCTCTCCATACAGTATTCTAATTTCTGTCTCTGATATCAACAGTAAGTCCACATCATTCCTCCACGGAGTAGTTCAGACCAGTATGCTACAGTATGTCCAAACGTACAGTAAATCTCTAAAACGTATCAATCTGCATGCATGAGTTAAAGAACACTTGCATGTGTACCAAGTACTATTCTTCACAAATCAGTGAAAGCCAATGTAGCCAATAGCATAGAATGCTAACTGAGAATGAACTTCGCTATATTGTGGATTTAGAACCCTCTACAATACAATACGTAAAACTGTTTCTTGATTACCTTTTCTGCATTTATGAAGTTAATACAATGACAACACCTGGTCAAAACAGCAGCATATCTGTGGGTCTGGGTATCAAAAGTAAGCAGACATTCCATACGTTAGTGCGGTACATGCCACTTCATAATTATTCATAGCAGCAGGGGCAGCGTGTAGCAGGCAGTAGGGGCAGCGGGTAGCAGGCAGTAGGGGCAGCGGGTAGCAGGCAGTAGGGACAACATGCACACTACAGTAATATGTCTAGTGTACGTACAGTGTATACCAGATATGTACGTATAGTTTATGTTCCTGCAAAATCTAGACTAAAAGAAACAGAATGGCGTGCACGACTTTGTTACCCTCTTCATAAGTGATACAAGGGCCATTGTGCACCATAGTAGACACAACACCTACTGCAACAGTATTTTATAAAGTTACTGAAGCTGTACATTAAGCTCTGATATTTTATTCCATACTGAACAGGTCCTGATACAACATTCATTGGAGTAGCAGTTGGAGTATCAGCTGGTCTACTCCTTGCCATCATCATAATACTGATAGCTGTGGTTGGGTGTGTGCTGCGGACAAGACAGAGAAAGACCAAAACACACACTCAATCTGTGAATTATGTCAAAGGAGCCCTCAGGCTGGGAGGAGAGGGAAGGCCAGAGAAGGAGGCCCATCAGGAAGGTACAGTTGTAGCCAACACCAGTGAAAGTGGAGCAATGTATTGTAAACCAGATATTGTGGACAAGAAAAACACCTCTAGAGTAGAGGAGGATGTCTGTAACACTGGCAAACATGAATTTGTGAGTCCTCTCTATCAGAGTATCACCAGTACTGTATCCCCTGACAGCAATGGCACAGGCAGCAGTCACAAACCTAACGATCATGAGCACAAATCAGTTGACGCCTTCATTGAAGAAGACAACAGGAAGGATAAAGCATCTGGCACTGAGCAGGAACACTTATCAGACTACAACAGCAAATATTTATACACACAACCCATACCAAAATCACTCAGGAGAGCCACACATGTTACAGATGGAGTACCTGCCACAGTAGTGAAAACAGCTAAAGAAGGCCCCCTACCACATAAAGCACCTGAATATGACCCCCCTCCTCCAGGTGGTGAGGGGCACTATCAAGTGGTTGACATGAAGTCTGACAGGCACCAGGCTGACAAAGAACACACCCAAAAAGGAAGAGAGAATGATGCTGTGACTGAGGTCCTTTACACACGGCCCATGAAATATAAATCTCAAAAAATCACTACAGATTCAGCCCAGTTCAAGGATCCCATGTTCGCCACCCTCCCTACCAAAGAGGAGGATTTGTACACACTGCCTGACAAGGGCCAAAAGCACACAAACAAGGCCAAAAAAGGGAATCATGAATACACTAAACTGTCTGCTTCAACCATGGATCCAGAAAACTTGTACTCACTCCCAGATAAGAAAACAAAGGTTGTGAAATGTAAGGAACTGGAGAGTGGGACACCACACAACACAGAAAAGGATTACATTTAACAAAGAGTGCAGCAAACACCTCCTTACAATCCATGCATATGCAGCCAGTGATCATAATGTTTCAATAAAATCTACTATTGGATATAGCTATACAATAATAATATGCAATAAGCAGCATAGAATAATATAAAGTTATATTCATACCCGTAACATACTAGTAACCCACCATTACACGCTATTATGTACTGTATTAGCACTACTGTGTGTATGTGTGTGTGTGTGTGTGTGTGTGTATGTGTGTGGCTGTGTGTGTGGCTGTGTTTGTGTGTGTGTGTGTGTGTGTGTGTGTGTGTGTGTGTGTGTGTGTGTGTGTGTGTGTGCGTGTATGTGTGTGAATATAAGGAAATAAAATTTGTTAATGTCTCAACACAAATTCAGCAAAAAATAGTAGTAAACTCAAAGCAATATTCAGAGTTTGCGCACAAACTCAAGAACATGACGATGTATTACAGTCTGCCTGTCTACAAAATATCTTGAAAAGCGATCAACAGGCCTCAGTGCACACACACTGTCATGGTGCACACACACTGTCATGGTGAACACACTGTCATGGTGCACACATACATGCTGCAGTGCTACTTGGAACAAGCTATACGTACATATACGTAGGAATGGAAACTGGAAATAATAATATTGGCTGACAAAGAGTGCTATTAATATGAAAATCCATCTACACTAAAATAGACTTCAGCAAATACCAGCAAAACTTGCTAGGAATGTACGAAGTCGACTACATACATATTATACAATGCACACCATCTGCACTAAAACAGCCAATGCATGCATGAGTGAAAGCTTGGGAAACAGAATTCTCCTACACACAAGGGTTAGTTGGAGCCAGGAACATTGCCATGTACAGTACCTCCAGGTGCTTATACTGTTGGAAAAGTAGTTCTTTCAAATAAATAGTACTAATTTCTGTGAAACTTATACAATCATACTAGTATGTACATACCGTATAGGCTGAGCACAAGCATACTTCACATGTATACAAACAACTACTACAGCACATACAGTACATACAGTACATACAGTACACATAGTACATACAGTACATACAGTACATATACTACAGCACATACGTATACTACAGTACATATACTGTACATATGTGCATACAATTAAACTTGGTGCAAATCAGCTACATACTGTCAACTACAATCACACCTACAGTACTGCAAACATATTTAATTTGAAAGTTTCATGATTTATGAACGCATGCGTGGGAATCAACAGCTCGGCCTTGGGGGGGGCTCTTTTTGCCAGCTTTCACATAATAATCTCTCGCATCACCCACAAATATCATTAGTAATGAATAACACCATATTATAAGGACTTTTATATAAATACATAACTGAAGAGCCTCTTGACTCCTAAAAATCTCTCCCTTAAAAAGGCTTAAAAAGCCTCTAAAAATCACCTCAAATCGATCTTTGATCGATTTGAGGTGATTTTTAGACTGATTTGCTAGTAAAGAAGACTTTGTAATTACAGGACCTGGTTTAAACTAATTAGTACGTAATGGGTTATGGTCATTACAGTATATCTAAAATAAAACACTCCAAATTGGATACGTTTCTGTGAATTTTAGCACATATTAGCTGGGAAGGATGGGCTAAGGCCCCATTTACACGTATCCAGATACCTTTAAAAACGTATACTTTTGAATGCGTTTACAACTTACTTATGTACATGAAAACGTATGAAACGATCGATGTATGTGCTTATAGAGTATCCATTTAGGTATCCATTTACGAAGTATCCACATTCTCTTATACGTTTTCAGTGTTTTCGTGTAAATAGTCTGTGTAAACATCTTCAAAAGTATACGTTTACAAGGATATCCGGATACGTGTAAATGGGGCCTTAGGGGCAGTTTATCTAAACAATCACTGCCTAAAGGTCTGCCATGTATTACAGTACTGTCTCAATACTGTACCTTTGATAGTGGACTCTTCCAAATAAGGGCACAGTATAATAAACCTCTCTACAAAGGACACTACGTACAGTCCCAGTATAATTCCTACAATACATTTTGAACCTCCCAAAGAGAAAAACGTCTCTACAAAGAACAAACCAGTTCAATTTATATTGTCCCCAAAGCGTCCCTTATTCGGAGGTCCCACTGTAGTGTTGGCTGTTAAATATACATGCAACCCTTGAGAAACAGGTCTCTAGTGGTGACAATGTATTTCAGAATGAACACAGGGTAGCTGAGAAAGCTTTACACTCCTATCAACACATTCCAAGAAAAGCGGTTTAGATAAGCAATTGCACCTAAGGGTGTCCATACTAATCTTTACTTGCCATAATATTATTACACCTGCAAGACTCTTCACTTGATGACATGTGAATTGGCTCAAGTATGCATAGGATGACAAGATAACGAGATAAGAACAATATTCACAGCTGATCTATGTAAACAATACCTGAACCATAAACAGGAAAATGGCAGACTACAGATACAGCAAAGGGCGCAGGACTCCTTGTTTGGTCGTTTTGATAGCTGTGACAGGTTAGCTCACTCCATTTGTTGTTAAAAAGTATCAAAACTAACAAATTCTTTGTTTTCTCCTTGTACAGTAGTTCTTTGTCAGGGACAGAATGGTAAGTTTAGCAGAACAAGTGACATGCAGTCAGTCCATTACCGAAAGACAACAGCACTAACAAACTGTATCCAGATCATACAGTAATTAAAGCAGAAAGTACACAAATGCTTCTTTGCCTCATTTCAGGCATCCAGTAATCTTGAAAATGTAACTTATAGCGCAGTGAATAAACATACAATAGACAACACACAAAGGGGCTGATGCAGTTGTCACACGTATACTGCACTGGCCCACTAATGCGTCATAGTTGCACCAACACACTACTGTCACACATGCAATACAGTAGTACTACTTTTGAGAGACCACTTCTTTTGTAAGACAAGCCTTACTGGGAACAAATGCATATATGTCATATACTAAATTCCCCCTCATCAGAGACCATCTCCCTTGAGAGACCACCTTTCACCTGTCCCTAAGGGTGGTCTCTCAAGAGGTACTACTGTACTGTCACACTGCTGCTATAGTCACACAAATGCCGTACTCACACTAATGCTGTAATGTCACACTTTTGTTCTTCCGACCTCAGCGACTGTGGTCCTGGATGTGTACACTCCCACTTCTACACTGGATAACAACACTACTCTACAATTGGGGACAACCTGCATCCTCATCTGTAGGACTGGAGGACTACCACATGGGACAGACTACAACTACACATGGACATGTCCTAACGGACCTTGTACCATTGGACAAGGAACAAACACCAACAGAGACACCTATGGGGACAGACTCTTACTCAACATACTCTCATACAGTGATGCAGGGACCTACACCTGTCAAGTTGGACTGGCTACAACAGGTCAACTACTGGGAATGGATCAGTTTGCCCTCAGAGTGGAAGGTACGTATACATAAAGGGTGCTGCTATAAAATGCATGGTCATTTTCTTATAATATGTGTACATACAATGTAGTAGGCTAAATACTTTGTAGAATTTGCTTCCTAAGTACTTGGCATGTGCATAACCCGGGACGGAAGAAACTGTACTCTATATACTCTGTCCTTTCCTTGTGTACAATAAGCTATCCAGTCTCAATAGTACACAAACTGCATTATTGTACAGCAAAAGAAAATTACAAGCCTTTACAGGATCTACTGTAGTTGTACCAAATGCAATGTTTCCATACATACTGATAGTGCATGGTCTGAATATACACAGCAGATGAAAAACATACATAAATTAAGCAAAGATTCTTGGCTTCATGGATACTGGTTCACACTCACTCCTCACTCTCCTCCTACAGGTGGTATTGTCCTCCACAGTGGGACCAACCTCATTCCAAATAATGACTTCATCACTAGTGGACAAGACATCACCTCTAGTACAACCATCACCATACAATGTACTTCACACCGACAACCTCATTGGAGGGGACCCAATGGACAGACACTATCAACAATACAAAACAACACACTCCATCAGATCCTCAATGGGAACACATCAATACTTACTATTGACACTAACAATCTCAACAACTTCACTAATGGAAGGTTCTCCTGTCACACTACACAACACACAACTAATGTCAACCTGTACATTGGACCAGGAGGTGAGGGGAGGGGGGGGGGATAAGTACCTTTATGCAGATCATAGGTTTACTGTCATGATTTTTTCTATTTCGAAATCAATAGTATATGCATGCAGAAACATGAGAATGATACCCATCTACAATCTATATACAATTGGGGGAAGAATAACACTGTAAATTTGACAAAAAAGCAATTGTGCATGGGAGTTCCTGCCTTCCAGTTTGAGAAATGGGAATAACTTGTGATGTCATATGAGGCAGTAACAATAATGGTGCAAGTACAGGCATAAATGGGAGCAAAGAAGAAATTGTCATGTCCTGCGCAAATTTGGCTTTCCGCAAAGGCAAAAAATCTATGATTCCAATGCTCACAATAAACTTTAAGGTGAATTTGTGCAACCTGAATATTTTCCAGTGGGGTGGATGATCAATGTCTTGAAGTTGATCACATGAAGATGGCGTTCCCGGTTAAGTATATGTATTGTCTAAACAATAGTAAATAGGAAACTCAAAAGTGATTCCTAAACCTTTCCATGATGTATAGGCTAGATTGTCAGTTTTTGGGTTTTCTTGCAGCATATTTTGGTGCCCAAGTACCTCTAATCGACTCCCATTATTTTGACAGCCATTTTGGTTATTGCAGAAGCACTTTTCCAGAATTTTCATGGGCTAACTTTTCACACATGGCTTCCAATCTGCAAAATCCATGAAAGTTTCACCCTGTGAAAATTTGTACGCACATCGAATGTCATTGTTACTGCTCTGTTATGTGTACATTAATGCAGCAGCAATGCAAATACCACAAGTACAAAGCCGTTTCAATAATACTCACACCATTCTAAGCCCATCACTGGGGACCCTCAACCAAGTAAACAGGTTCATTGTCAGTTATCAACGCCAAGATCTCAATGTACCACTCGATGTGGAGTATCAAGAGGTAGTGGTCACTGGAGTCAATACTGAAATAGTAAAAGAGATCTCCCTACCAGGAGTGATGTATATGGTATCAATGTGGGCTGTGAATGGTAGTCAGTACTTTCAAACACCAGTGTCACTACCAGGAATTGCATTGCAATTAGCACAAGGTACGCATGTAGGGCGCATTCATAAACTGTAAATGATTAATATCAAGCTACACCTATTCCCGTATACACCATACACCACTTCTGTGTAGCTCCCTCCAAACCAAGATTCCTCACTCTCACAACAACATTCACTCAAGGATTAGAGCTCAACTGGATACCACCAAAACAACCCAATGGACCAATTCTATATCAACTCAACTATGGAACAAATACCACACAGTTCACTACAGTTGATACAGCTGGTGATGACACCTACTACAACCTAACTGGACTACAACAGAACATAACATACTACATCAGAGTGGTGGCTGTTAGCTATATGACAGTTAATGGAGTACCAAGGACTGAGGGAGAATGGATTACAGCTACTACTGAGAGTGGAGGTTTGAATGGTTTGTTATTGTACAAGTAAATCACCTAAAAATATTCAACCTGCATTTTTCAATTTGTCATTTTGACATCCACAAATTTAGATTAAGCCAATGCTGGTGATCAACCTAGTATGACTCAGTGTGTGTACTAGTTTATGTTCAATTACATCATAGATACTCTATATCCCATCCAAACACTACTATTTATGCCATTATAGCTTCAAGACAAAGCTTATATACCCCAACATATTATAAACATACATGTATGTATGCATGCATGCTGCTCTGCATGGTTCACAAAGTACACACACCAACTGCATGTATGCATTTGGCATCGCAACATAGCATAATTAAAAAAAAGAAAAATGTCCTACAAATATAGTTACCCTTCAGGATGATATCATGCATATATATATAGTGTACATGGTCTATAGTTCACATTACATATATTGTATTTGGATTATATTCAGCTACATTGAACATGATGACTACCACAACTCCAATTGTCACAACAAGTATGCCTACTCCAAATAGCAGCCAACCTACAGCTCCAGGTATAAACAGTAAGCATGTATGCATGTACTGTATGTACTGTGTGCATGGTAACTATAATATGCATGATTTACAGTGTATAACCACCATTAACACCATGTGAATGGCAATTCTTAATGCCTGCAATTTGTACTGTTTAACATCTCTGGACACAAGTTAGCAAGAAAACACCCAACAAAATTCATATATTAGTACATGTACGTATATAGTGGCATACAAACTGCATACAAATATGCACCATACAGTGGGAAATTTATACAGACTACTGTATAATCAATAAACACATTCACAAAGAGCTGTAAATGGCAACAGGAAATAAAAGCTTTACTAATCTTGAGAATTCCAGACAATTATAACAATCTTTACAATCATGAGAGTCCCTATTATATTATTGGGTGACGGAAATTGACACAATTTTGTGAAGACGAAATCTATACTTGCTGATTTATGCTGTACAGTCAAACTTGTTTACAACGACACCCTTGGTGCTATTAAAATGTGCTGTTATAACCAAGTTGTTGTTGTAACCAGGACTTTTTAGTACAGAGACCATTGAATCCGTTCCTGCCATGTGTGTTGTTGTAAAGAGGTCGATGTTGTAAACAGTGACTTTGTAACCAAGTTTGACTGTACTACATTTTCATGAATGTACATGCAACAGAACCAAGAGCACCAAGAAGATGCTCAAGGGCAAAAGAAATGTGTTACTCCCAAGATAGGAGTGTATAATAAGTAATTTGGGTAAAAACCTGTGGGGCTGCTGCCTCTCGTCCTGAATTACTTGTGAATATAACGGTTTATCTCTACAACAACGGTATCTGGTTTACGAAGAATTTTTATCCTTCAGCTTTGTATTTTTCACCTTCATTGCAATTTTGAAGAAAATTCGCTGCATTTTGGCAATTTCAGCCAAAATGTAGCAACTTTTCGTCAAAATTGCAACTAAGGCAAAAAATACAAAGCTGAAGGATAAAACTTCTTCGTAAACCTGATACTATTGTTGCAGAGATAAACCGTTGCTTGTTAAAGTCTTCTTTCTTTCAGCAGCCATTTTTATTCGCCTACTTCCTGCTGCATATATATATATATATATATATATATATATATATATATATATTCTTAAAAAATAATTTGAATCATTATACATGTACAAGGAAAGAAAACAGAAAAAGACATGAAATCTATGCAAGCTAAATTTAACATGCAACCTAAACAAATTACAGCATGAAAGAAAAAAGGATTTACCATTACAACATGACAAAATGGCTTCAGCATTGTATCTTTGAATAATAATACTAATCCTCTGACACATGTATGTGAACAATTGGGAATCTGATGTTTTCATCTTGGTGAGATGGCCTAACTCCTTCAAGAAGGCCAAGGCTTCATCTCCGAATATATATATATGTATCCCACTGCGTGGGCGGTTTCCATTATCTTCAAAGAGACCGCCTTGGGTATATTCGCAATATACCAGGGTATATCAATGACCCCAATTCATATACCCTGTTTTTTAAGTGACGATAATTGATAACTGCCTTGTCAGCAGAATGATGCAACAGCAGCACACCTGCTGTACGTACAATGTACACTAAACCTACGAAGTTCTTTTTTGTTCTTTTTTTTTACGAACGTTTCTGTCTACATGTATCGTTTCAGACCCCATTGCGGCTTTTGCAGTCTTTTAGGAGAGTAGTAGTCCTCCCAACTGAGCAATCGCCAATTTTTCTAACCCTTCGACGATGACCGTCACGGATAAAGACGAAACAAACTTTTAGAAAGGAACATGTGCTCCTAGACTAGGAAGGTTTGTTTTCACGGTAGAGTATTTTTGTAGTTCCTTGAAGCTGTCTTCTCTTGTATTAAGTTAAAAGCGTTCTCTTCGGATTTGCAGCCCATACGTATCCAGTATACGGCGTAGACGCAAGGTTTGTCGCTGAAATGGAAAGTTACAAAGCTAATAATCGTCGTTCGGCTTTAATTAAACACCAAAGTACCTTCTTCTGAGTAATACATTAGCCAAGTTCTCTAACAAAATTAATAGGTATAATCTATACATTGGCACAATATCTACTGTATACCATATAAGTGCTAATTTTTGCGGGGCTTCATTTTCGCGGATTTCGCAAATTTCGTGAATTAGCCTGCATTCGCAAAAATTCAATGGCAAATATTTGGTTGGATACATAGTCAATTTGTCTAATATATAGTAGGGACTGGTCCATTTGCAAAATTAAAATTGCAAAATGCAGCCAAGTTCTTCCATTCACAAAATATATACCCCGCAAAAATTAGTGCCTATACGTATACAGTGGAATCTCCAAATAAAGGACACTTTGGGACAATCATTTTGTCCTCTGTAAGAAAGGTGTCCTTAATTGGGAAATCCAAAATGTATTGGAACAATAGGGAGAAAACATTTTGGGACCTCAAGCTGTGTCCTTTGTAGAGAGATTGTCCTTATTTCAGAGCGTCCACTATCGGAGATTCCACTGTATACAGTATACTGCATGCACATTGTACTATTTTTATAGTCTGATACTGTATACTACACAGACTGAGTCATCGGACACAATAATTGATTCACACGATCCTCATGGGAATAGACATACACTTGCATAAGTGTGACCATGCATAGCTGGTAGGTGAGTGATGAATTCTTACTGGCTGGTGTATAACTCCTTGACACGGGATAAAGTCTGCCAAAAATTCCCATTATTGGGGTACGTAAAGGTAATAAGCATCATGTACATATGAGGGCTATCACAGAGCTTTGAACAGTAAGTGGTGCACATTTACAAAACATTAAAAGTGAAGGTCACCCCATATAATTAATAAATGTTATAAGAGCTATCATTTCCCACTCTTATACGTAGGGACACTTGTCATTGGTATAGCAGTTGGAGCATCAGCTGGTCTACTCCTTGTCATCATCATAATATTGATAGCTGTGGTAGGGTGTCTGCTCTGCTGCAAACATAAGCAGACGAAGAAACAGCCTCCACCAGCATATTACAGTGCAGTTGGACCAGTAGATATACAGAAATCAGAAGAGAGGAAGCAAAGCCAACAAGCTGTTGTCATAGTAAACACTGACAGTAATTCAGCATACATGTATGCTGAAATTCAGGGAGCTGGAGAAAAGTACAACACAGATCCTGCACTGGAGAAGGACGACATTGTCATCGGAAATGAACAAGTACTAAAGACAAAGAAGGAGGAATCACCTCCTGGTAGTAGGAAAGAGCATGCTGTCCATAGGAAAGAGCATGAATATGCAGATGTGGGAACAAAAATGGAGGATGAAATGAGTACAAACCAACCAGCCAAGAGCACCGCCTTTGCTGGCCATGAGCTTGAAGATGGCTATACAACTATCCAAGACAGAGAGAATGACGCTGAATACAGTGAGGTTGGCACATCCCTTGCCAGCAACAACGGCAAACAGAAGGAACAGCCACCAGACTACCCCACTCAAGGTGCATACACCCAACCACAAAAGCCACCAGAAGCTGTGAAGGACAATACCAAAGAGGATGGCTATGACAAAATACCAGAACCCCCTCCTCCCAGTACAGGTAGCACCAAAACGGATAGCAGTCCCCCACCTCTTCATGCTGGCTATGAACCTATTGACACAGATCCGGTCCCCCTCAGTGCTACTGGTGACTATGAAGAAATAGGATATTCGACAGTAAAAGATGAACAACAAGAATACCCACCCAACTACAAAGAGGAAGAACTCTACACAGTGCCAGTCACACATAAAGAAGCAAATGCCACACCAGAAGGTCCAACAGACACTAACACAGACATCCAAACTCCCAACATGGACACCCAAACTCCCAATGCAGACACCCAAACTCCCAACGCAGACACCCAAACTCCCAACATGGATGACCTCTACACACAGCCTGATGTGTCTATGAAGACGAGGAACAAGCCTAAAGCAGACAGATTCTCAGACTACCAGCCAACCATTCCATCCTTTGACCCAGAGCTCCTGTACACAGTCCCAGACAAGAAAAACACACCAAATTAAGAAAGAATCTTAAGAACCAGACACAACTACACCATGGGACAAAGGATGCACACACTAGCATAAAACATTACCACGGACGAACATGAACCTGAACAGAAAGGGCTCACTGCATGTTCTTGCAAACTACAATAGTGGAAATACTGTATACATCACTTGAGAGATTTAGAATATTTTGAAACTTGCCAAGTATTAATTTATGTATGTAAATTTTGCCACTACCAAGTTGTGCAAAGTAGTATAACATATGGTATTTATGCAGTATTTAGCTTTTTACTGTTTTATGTATGCTCTAATTATCTCATGCAATAGTGATAACTAGAATTGAATATGACAATGAAACAGTAATTTTGAACCAACATAAATAGTCATTTTTACAGCAGCAGATGGCATCACATTAAAACAAAAGTCAAGCTTGCTTAGTACGCGTAGGTGCGAACCTTGGGTATATACCGTATGTCAGGAAATTTTCGCGGCTAATAAATTTCGTGGTTTTCGCAGTTGGACAGGATCCACGAAATTATTCATCCACGAACTTTAATGAAAAAAATGGCTGCTGACGGGATTGTGTACCACTTTTGCTCATAGGATTTGTTCGAATGCAAGGATTAATTATATACGTACAGTAATGTAATTTGCTTGGATTCTTAGTTTGACTTTTCCTTGGGTTCGATTTGTTAAGCTTAAGGAACTTAGTCACGTATGAATCTGCGCCAGTAGTCCTCAAGCTTCCACGACGTTAACAAAGACAAAGAATCACCGAAATGACTCTAGTTCACCTTCTAGATTTGTAGTTTCATTCTTAGATTAAAATAATAACTATACCTATAGGATTAGCAAGTTAAGACACAATTTTGTTCATTAGGAGAGACAAGCGCTTGGAAAACAAGAGAGGATTTATTGTTGCACAATCTCCAACCAGAGACAGCAAAATTTTTTATCCACGAAAATTTATGACCCCCAAAAATAAAGCTAGCCGCGAAATTTTTGTACCGCGAAAATTTCCTGACGTACGGTAACACATACACACAGTGTTCTCACCAGTCCCTTTAAGCAGGGTGGGCCACCCTCCTTGAATTTTGGCTTAGACCATTTTTCTACTTAAAGTAGAGTCATTCTTTCCTTATTCAGAGACTGAGTGGATAGATTAGCTAATACTGGCACTGTGCATATCATATATTCTGAGCAAATTCCCACTTCACAAGACTTTTACAAATGCATAGGAGTAGCTCAGTGCTATAATAGAAGTGAACCAGGATAATGGCAGCTGTGCACTAGACTACTACTGGCTTACGCAAATGCCACTTGGTCCATAGTATAAGGTATCAAACCACTGCTGAATGAATACATATTGCCCTTCACAATGTACAGGGCAATGTGTATTCATTCAGCAGTAGTTTGGTACCTTATACTGTGGATCAAGGGCACACTAAACATGTATACTGTGTAGGTAGTATATATGTAACAGTATGCATTATCAGTGTTGATTTCAGTAGTATGGTACGTAAGATACCGATTATGTAATTGGAGAATATGGTGGCTTGGAACAGAAATAAAAATCAACCTCAAAATTGGTGAAAAGGGTAGCTACCAGTGAACCAATTAGCCTGAACTTTAAAAACCACTGGCTTCCAACACAAATTCGAATTTTTCCTACATACAGTATCTCTTCACCTTAAATGACACAGTCATTTTCCAAATTAGCCCATTTAGAGATGCCCTATCTTCCACTTACATTAGTGATTGTTGAGCACAATTTTATGGCAGATATCATTGCAGTTCGATGTAAACATAGACACAATTACTTGAACAACAAAATACGTATCCCATTCCTTGATTTGCATAATTATGCTTTACATGCAGAGTGTTAGTTGTCACTGACTTAGTTGTCACCAAGTTAGTATGCAATGTGGCACACAATTAACTCAACACACACCCTCAGGAATGATCTCGAGTAATTCCTATTTATATTATCCACAATGACTACCACGCTAACACACACAGGATGCATACACAGGTGAATGATGTTGCGTTTCTGTATTATGCGATTGCTTGACTCAGTTCACATGAATGCCCTCTATATGTCATAGTTACCATCGTGATATGACATTAAAATTTAACATATCAATGTGGATGGATGCTGCAAATCATAATAGCTATTTTTAACACACAACAAATGTTCTCATGGAGTAGAATACATAAAGATAACACATGGCATACAGGGTTTCATGAAGGGGGTGGGGGGTGGGGGGGACATGGGGGGACTTGCCTTCCTTGGAAGGGAGGTACAGTCTTCCTACGCAAAATGATACCTTTGCCTTCCTTGCTGTTCACAAGAATACCCCCCCCCCCCCCGAGTCTCATTTCCAGACCCAGCTCCACCATTCTATCTCCCCCGTGCCACACATATAAACCCTAATTTCTCCAACAGGTTCTAAGTTGGTCCATGGTAAAGTAAACCGTAAGGTATCCTCACAAGGCTGCTAGCACTCCTGCAATGTATGCTCACCTTTCAAGTGCATCAACAGGCTACAACACCAGCTCACCTATGGAGAAAATGAAATCAATACAGTAGGATAAAATATTCAAAAAGCTACTGCAAGCGTACAAAATATTATATAAATTATTATTATATTCAACACAGTATAACCTCTCTAATCGAGTCACTTTGGGACCAGAAGCATTTGGCCAGATTAGAGAAGTATATTCCAATATATATGGGTGATTTTTGGGATCAAACCATATGGCCAGTTTAGCTGGTGTGATCGATTTCAAAAGGTTCAGATTATAGAGCAGTTTCACCACAGATTCACTGCATGCATACTATGTACATTAATATGTCATACAAATCAATACCTACATATGAACACGAAAAACTTTTGGAGTGTTAGGCTTCCTAGAATGGTACTTAAGGCTATTTAGACCACTCAAACAGGTACAGTATGAGAATGCACAGATTGCCACTGTAGCTGTGCATATACATATTATGTTCCAGAATAAAGTTTGAAGGTTGAGGGGGGGGGGGAACAAGCGGTCTTGCGGCCTTCTTACCCATTACCCCTCCCACTAAAATGACCTCTGTCTAATGATACATACAGTAAGTTGTAAAGTAAATACTCTTTGCCAACAACACACAAACAAACAGGTGCACAACACACACACAGACACACACACACACACACACACACACACACACACACACACACACACATACACACACACACACATACACACACACACACATACACACACACACACACACACACACACACACACACACACACACACATACAAACACATACACACGCTACTAATGTTCGTATGCAGAAGACACACATCAAATTCTACAATACTGATTAAAGACATGCAGGTAGCCATACTACATGCGTGTGACACAAGCGTCAAATATTACTTGTGTAAGTAAAAATGGCGACATGCTAATAGCCGAGTATTTTCAACATGCAATGATAAATCGTATGTTAAGTGTTATTTTAGAGAGCAAATTGATGGTTTAATGTAAGAGTGAAGTCCTGGATACTACAATGGTATCAACTCATGGAGAATATCCTAAGGCCACGCCCAATTCAACTGAAGATTATTAGTATCAGATAGTTTGTCATCTCCTCCCAGATGCTCATACAAGGAATGGCCTATTTTACGGGTTATCTTCGGAAATCAACCACTTCAATACTTATCTCACAAGCCTTGCAGGTAAGAATGTGTACATGAATGGCTAGACCCTCCTTAACATTTTCTAGTTACTTTGCAGTACTCTACCACCCATCGCTACTGTACATGCGTATGTCCACTATTGTTGTGCTGTATGTATGCGTAGTGTGCACAATGATGTAAGCATAGATAGTGAAAAACCAAGTGCCTAAGTAAGCTCTCAGAGGCACTACTGGCACTGTTTTCTTCTTTTTAGCCTCCCCACCTGGGATCTGCTGCTTACACATGGTTGCTCTATTTTTAAAAGGAGTCCAATTTGTAAGATTGAGCATGGTACCACAATAGCATTGTCCTTTAAGCTTTACGACAACCTGTGATCTTCCTGCAAGGCTGAATGCCATGTTTCATATTGGCTTGGTTTGTTTTACTAGTGTCTTTAGATTTCAGCCACTTCATCGCTATTTCGTCAACTTTTCGAGGAATTATTCACTCGATTGCTCACATCTGAACTAGACTATACTATTATACCTTCGACTTCATAGGGTGTTACAGGGTTTCATTTAAGGGGGAGGGGGCATTCGCCCCCCTTGCCAGAGTCTCTTCCCCCACCCCCCACCCCCCTTGGAAATTAGGTGAGCCTATTTATATTCAAAGAGGTAAATTGAATACAGAATTGAACTCAACACAAATAAGGAATATAAAAGGAGAATGTAGTGTTCTAGAAACCCAAACAGCTGTTCTTCTACCTTTTCTGTTCCACATATCTACAGTCTCTTCAAGGTCAAAGAGTAATTAGCATCTTTTGTGCCAACAATCTTAGTCAGCATCAGATCTAATAGGTGCAAGTGTTATAGGGGTGTACTTCTCCAAAGTACCCTATCAGAACCATTGGTCCATAGGCAGGGTTCAGTCCAGTGGGGGAAGGGGGGGGGGGGGGGGGAGCTTCCACCCCAGACCCCTCTAACTATATATGTACCCCTACGACACTACGATGTACATATCCGCACATCCTTACATCACTGCACTGCATGTGTTTTTTATAGACATTAGGATACCACGTCCATATAAAACTACCGGCATGTCTTGCACAGCAGACATGAACTGTGATACTGAAGCTTACCCCCAAAAAGTTAATCCTAGATAGAACCCTGATATTATACGTAGGTGCTGAGAGTCAGATCAGCACCAGAAATCTGGTCATTTCATCATGTCATTTGAGAACCACAAATGAGTCTGAAAATACACCTCTTAGGGTATAAATTCAAAAATTTCATGGGGGAGCATGCCCCCCAGACCCCCCTAGAAGGCGTGCTATCGCACACACTCCTTTCGTCCCCCATTTTTTCAGAAGTATTGTTTTGCCCCCTATGCCCATTTTTCTAAATGAAACCCTGTGTTCATTTACGTGTATTTTTACTCATACAAGTACACACGAACCATCTGCATGTCACACACGAGTTCCTGGTTACCTATCTTTAATCAGTACAGTGAAATATCACCGGTGGAGGGGAGTCAACACTACATAATTCTTCATATCAACACAATGGAGGACCACCACCACTAGAGTTTGTATGCCAGGTGAACTAGACTGTAGGAACAGTGGATGCGTGTACAGTGGATGGGTAGGAACAGTGAGTGGGTAGGGGCATATTTTAGCACAGCCAACACAATTTCACTTGGTCATTTTTGGGAACATCTGTCCCTGAGTATTCTCATACAGCCAGCCCCTTTTCCTGTTCTATTCACTTCTATTTGAGGGAACAGAAGTCAAAAAAGGGAAATTAAAGAAGTTGGCTATGCCAGACTAATCCTTAGAATGATTGAACAACATTGGGTTGGCTACACTAGACTAGCAGAGACAGTTGATGAGTACTAGGAAAAGTACGTGGGTAGATGAGAACAGTGGGTGGATGAGAACAGAGGGTGGATGGGAGCAGAGGGTGGATGGGAGCAGAGGGTGGATGGGAACAGAGGGTGGATGGGAGCAGAGGGTGGATGGGTGAGTAGGAACAGTGGGTGGATGGGAACAGAGGGTAGATCAACACAGGGGGGATGGGAACAGTGAGTGAGTAGGATCAGTGGGTGGATAAGAACAGAGGGTAGATGGGAGCAGAGGGTGGATGGGAGCAGAGGGTGGATGGGTGAGTAGGAATAGTGGGTGGATGGGAACACAGGGTGGATGGGTGAGTAGGAATAGTGGGTGGATGGGAACACAGGGTGGATGGGAACAGTGAGTGTGTAGGAACAGTGGGTGGGTAGGAATGGAGGGTGGATGGGAACAGTGGGTGGGTGGGAATGGAGGGTGGGTGGGAACAGTGAGTGTGTAGGAACAGTGGGTGGGGGGAAGGAGGGTGGGGGAAGGAGGGTGGATGGGAACAGAGGGTGATAGGAACAGAGGGTGAGTGGGAACGGAGGTGGATGGGAACAGTGGTAGGGTGGGAATAGTGGGTTGGGAACAGTGGGTGAGTGGGAAAGGTGGGTGGATGGGAACAGTGGATGGGTGGGAACGGAGGGTAGATGGGAATGGTGGGTGGGTGAGAAAAGGGGTGGGTGGAAACAGGCTGGGGGTTAGGACGTACTGCTGGAGGAGACCGTTACCCCTAACAACACTCAACTACAGCAGACACACACACCTAACACCACACCAGTGGAGGGGAGTCAACACTACACAACTCTTAACACCAACACAATGGAGGACCATCACTACCAGAGACCACATGTAATAAACACTGCATGCACCTTCCATGGTAGGTCATGTGCATAGAATCTCAAAAGCCACTGCTTCAATCTGTCTCAGCTACAAGCATACAAGTTCCATATGCAGTATCACAATGCAACAGGCACTGTCTTGATACAGAAGTCAGGGTCACTTGCCCATGGTAAACTGATCCATGGGCTAACTCAATGAATTTAATGCATGTCAGAATAAGGACTACCTGCCTTTGGACCACAACCACCCACACTTGAACAGCTGGTCTCACCATAGTAGGGAGGTGGTATTATGGAGTTTGCACTGTAGTGCATGGAGCATGCACACACTCTAAAACACTCAACAAAGGCCATACCAACAGGCACATAAGCTTTGTACAAGGTGTACACATCACATTCCAGCTTGTACATACGTATCCCATGTTCTACAGCATATGTAGAATACAGATTGAATGTATAAACACCCTCAAAATCTGGTTGGGTGCAAGCTTATACCTACCAAAGCCTTCCACATCACTGACATGAAGCTTGAGATTCCCATTCCAACTTCAAATTTCAAACTAGACCATACACTGCAGACAACACATTTGTTCATGAAATCATTCACCTGGTATTTACCACAGCACATGGCACACTACGTATACATACATACCAGATATGGTAATGGAACAAAGTGCTTGCTCTACACACAACTACTCGGCATTGTGAGCAGAAATTACGAAAAACACCAGATCCCATTGTGAAACTATGTCAGGTGGCCATATCTATACTGAAACTGATACAGAAAAATCAAGTTTTCAGTACCCTCAAATTAAATCAACACCTTAAGCCCCATTGTTGTCCATTTAACTCAATAAATAGAAGTCGTAGGAATTGTGTAAACATGGAAAAGCATAATACTATTATGAGTACTGTATTAGTGCTCACATGCACAATGTAAGGACATGGGCAGCCTTACAGGTCCCAACTGACCATTATAGGGGAGTTACCCACTCCACCTCCCCCACTTGTGGTCAGTCAAATATGCCAGTTCACCAAAACTGGGACCCAAAGAGAATATTCATAAGCTGCCTACACAAACACTCCAGGTGATCAACAGGAAAATGGGAGCAGGGAGCTACAGTAGAGAGGGAAAGACTCTAAAGTTGCTCACTTTGACAGCAGTGATAGGTGAGACCTGTCTACTGCATATGCTGTATAGTGTAGCAAATCAACTATGCTTATCCTTTCTCTTCACACTACAGTTCTTTGTCAAGGACAAAATGGTAAGATGATCACAGCAGAGGTGCACACACCTTGTCTCAATACTACAGCAGGGCTTGTGACACTGTACACTAGTACAACACCTCAGTAGTTGTCCACTACTTGCTTGTGGCAATATCCCACTTGTCTGGGACTAACATAGTGCACAGTATACAGTGAAACCTCTGTAACTCGGCCACCTTGGGACCAAGAGAAGTTGGCCAGATTAGAGAGGTGGTCAGAAATTACAGGTTCATTCCAACATGTGGGTAACCCCTGGGACTAGACAAAATGGCCAGTTTAGACAGTGTGGCCAGCTCATAGAGGCCTGGATTAGAGAGGCTTCACTCTACACACCTTCCTACCTCCTCCCTCTCAGTGACCGTGGTCTTGGATGTGTACACTCCCACTTCTACACTGGATAACAACACTACTCTACAATTGGGGACAACCTGCATCCTCCTCTGTAGGACTGGAGGACTACCACATGGGACAGACTACAACTACACATGGACATGTCCTAACGGACCTTGTACCATTGGACAAGGAACAAACACCAACAGAGACACCTATGGGGACAGACTCTTACTCAACATACTCTCATACAGTGATGCAGGGACCTACACCTGTCAAGTTAGATTAGCTACAACAGGTCAACTACTGGGAATGGATCAGTTTGTACTGGGAGTGGAAGGTACAGTTGGGTAGTGTCTAAGATGGGGAAGTCTTGCGGTTATTGAGGGCAAATGAATAACAGCACATTACCTTACCATTGGCAAACTCAAGATACTGTACATGCCATTGGACGTACATGATATTAAGGTGTAAGCTGAGGGCACGTGCTCTGATATCAACAAGCTGGCCCAACCAGCTACAACTTCTGACAAGCTTGAACAAACTCTGCACAACCTTGTGACGAGGTAGTGACAAGAGTGTCATTTTCATATAGGACCTAAAATGCTAAAGGGATATGTCAAATCCTGTATTATTCCTCTAGTGAGGTTGTTATCACAGACTACTGTAGGTGATATCAGTCTAATGGTAATCATGGATACACATATCTAAATAAGTGATAATTTATTCAACATTACCTAGTGGTAGTAGAATTGTGAGGGAGTAAATAGTACTGATGAGCATTTAGAATAATAAATTATACTTGAGTGCAGCTTTGAGGGCACCAAAAACAGGACTTACAATTAAGCTGTAGTTGTTTCCAGCCACCTTACCAAACTAAACTTACTAGAATGCACGCAAACTAGTGGAAGACAATTACATTCAAGTCTAAACAAAAAGCATGACAAGGGGTACTTGGATCACAATGATTCAGAGAGAGAGGATGCTAGCATGTTAACCCTAACAGCCCTGAGGTATTTTCTGGGCGGGAGTTGGTTGAAGAGGGGTAAGAATAACATACATACTGTATGCATACACTAAAATGTGGACAAATTCACACTATGAGAACACATGTGCTAAATCTTCCATACTGAAACTATGGAAAAGTCTATTGCTTACAAAGGTTTAAGTCTGGCATTCTATATTGTGCTTCGTATAGCCCTACTGTGTTGTCCAACCATACAGTCACACATTTATCTAACGAACAACTTACTGTCATGTTGATATTATCTGGCACTTTGGTGGCAATGCAATTGGCTTCTGACAAAAGTCACACACACAATTTAGTAATTTTGACAATGCACGTATTGCACGTACATAGAGAATACACATTTAGTACTGGCAGCCATATTGATGATGTCAATGGAGTGTGCATTGGTATTCTTCCAATACAAAATGCTATTATACGGCACAGTCAAGTGTCACTAAGAAAAACTTTAGGGGATGTCCCCTATGGCAGACACTGCATACATACATATAGCTTAGATAACTTGTTATAAACGTGAACTGAACTCAGAATACTATGTACAAAGTAGGAAAATTTAGCAGACTAGTGCTTAAATTACAATAATATTATGCACAAATAATATCCATAAGGGAGTCCAATGCAATGTTTGTGTTAACTGTAACATGAGTAGTTGTGATACTTATGACTGTCAGCCATGTTTTACAATAGTAATCTGTGAAATATGGTCAACGAACAAAGATCTGCACTATTCACACTGGAATATGTAATTTCCTGTTGCAAAGTGATGTGTGAAAATCACACAAGTACACATTATACTCAAAATTTCTCACTATACGGTAGTCAAGGACTCCATATTGTGGACATTCACAGTAAAGGGTCCCAAACTGTCTCTATGAGGAGCTGTTTCCGTTAAATCATTTTGGCTTCATGACCAATAATAATTATTCTCACATAATTCCAAATAAATTTCATTCCCAAATGTCTTGTGTATGTGAATAGTCCAGGTTGACAAGCAATAAAGTATGTATGTCATACTTGGAATAACACCCTGGCAAGTATCCTGAATTTTCACTCACAAATCTATTGCCAGTAAAATGACATGATTCTCTCCCTGGGAAACCTACATGTAGGTTTCAGAACAATGCATGCCTTCTCTGCAACAATTCAAACTATTCATGTATTCAAGAAACAATGGCTGGTGAACTGCCACTAGATCCCTTGCACATTACATGCAAGACAACTGAACTATCATATTGCGGGAAAATTTCAGGGTAAAACTTTTGCAAGTGGCTCCATTTCGCGAATTCCGTGAATATTTTCACAAATCCTTAAATTTCAGGAGGCCATTTTTTACTTAGACGATGGCAAAAAAAGTAGCTCTTGTGTGTATTGTGTGAACGAAATGGCTCAAGACCAAGACGTTTGCACCATTAAAACTTCACACAAAGATTCGAAGTTTGTAATTGGCTGTCAAGCTTCAGGAGTGTACACTCCACTTGATTGTCTCGTTTGTAGAACTGAAAACATGATGTATAGCATCACTAACTTTTCTAGAAACAGCTAACAAAATCTCAGAGTCAACTGCAATTGAACCAAATTTGAAATCAAATGCAGTAAAGAACAATGGTGAGTTGCCTAGCATGTACATACTACACGTGAGCCCAACGTAACCATGGATGACTGAAATAAAGTCCTAAGATTTTGTAAATCGGAATTTTTCACATGTTGGGATATTCGCAAAATTTGTGAAAATATTAATCCGCAAAAATTTCCCACTATATAATTCATGGAGATGTTTATGGAACAGCATATTCATTATTGTACTATTTACATACAGCATGCTCATATGCTTACATTGTCTGTGTAAGAAGCATTTGCTTTCTGTATATATTCATGCTACAGGTGGTATTGTCCTCCACAGTGGGACCAACCTCATTCCAAACAATGACTTCATCACTAGTGTACAAGACATCACCTCTAGTACAACCATCACCATACGATGTACTTCACACCAACAACCTCATTGGAGGGGACCCAATGGACAGACACTACCAACAATACAAAACAGCACACTCCATCAGATCCTCAATGGGAACACATCAATACTTACTGTTGACACTAACAATCTCAACAACTTCACTAATGGAAGGTTCTCCTGTGACACTACACAACACACAACTAATGTCAACCTGTACATTGGACCAGGAGGTGAGGGGGGAGATATACTGTATGTAGGTGGGCCAATACGTATAGTGTAATGTAATGTACTGCAGTAATATTACCCCTTGCTTTTCTCTTATATAAATTAATATACATATATGTTCAACATGCAGAGTCACTGCCAACACCAGGAGCTACCGGGCGTTCCAATGGCACTCACACCATAATAAGTCCAACACTAGAGGCACTCACTCAAGCAAACAGATTCATTGTCAGTTATCAACGTCAAGATCTCAATGTACCACTCGATGTGGAGTATCAAGAGGCAGTGGTTACTGGAGGCAATACTGAAATAGTCAAAGAGACATCTATACCAGGAGTGATGTACCACGTACTGGTGCGGGCTGTAAATGGTAGTCAGTACAGTTATACGCCAGTGACATTAACACCAATTCTATTGCAATTAGCACAAGGTACGTAAGGCATTCACAGACAATATTGAGTGGTACCTATTCCCATATGATAAATATATATATTGTATGACTACTATACAGTAAATCATTTCCGTCCAGCTTCCTCCAAACCAAGATTCCTCACTGTCACAACAACATTCACTCAAGGATTACAGCTCAACTGGATACCACCAAAACAACCCAATGGACCAATTCAATATCAACTCAACTATGGAACCAATACCACACAATTCACTACAGTAACAGTTAATACAACTGGTGATGACACCTACTACAACCTAACTGGACTACAACAGAACACTACATATTACATCAGAGTGGTGGCTGTTAGCTATATGACACTCAATGGAGTAGCAAGGACTGAGGGAGAATGGATTACAGCTACTACAGAGAGTGAAGGTTTGAATAGTTACAGTAGTTATGACATTCTTGCAGCCTAACAATTAAGTCACATCTTCATAAAGGATGCCTTTCCTATATAATTACTGTAAAGCCACATTTCTTTACAAATGATAATGATAATATAATTTTGGCCATTGCTTTGGCGAAATCACTACACACACACATGCACTCATGCATGTATACACAAACACATGCACACATGCACACATGTACACACACATGCACACACACACACACACACACACACACACACACACACACACACACACACACACACACACACACACACACACACACACACACACACATTAACAGAATTAGAATACCATTAAAGAGTGTTTCCTTCCCTTCCTAAATATAGTCTTGTCTTCAACTACATCAAGTATCACAATGGCCACCTCAACACTAACTGCTGCAATAAGTACACCTACACCTACACCTACTACAACTGGCAGTGTACCAACAATTTCAAGTACCAACAGTAAGCACATGTGTATGTACGTATACAGTATGTACATATGTGGATCATGTGGGCATAAATCTAAGTACACATACAGCTAGATGGGCATAGAGCTAGAAAAAGTTTGGATGGACTGGGTGCAGTGTGCAAATTCTACAGCACACAAATATATTGCAGTGTTACAGTATGTAATTTACGAAATGGGATGTACAAATTTGCACACTGTACCCAGTCCATCCAAACTCTGTCTAGCTCTACGACCATCTAGCTCCATGTACATGCCTAGCCCTATGCCCATCTCTCCCTATGCCATATCTAACCCTGTGTAACAAACACTCCCGCTCTCTGTGTCCATTGCTCTTTGGCAATTGGCAAATTTTCATATCAACATCGCTTTTCATTCAGTTGAGCAATTTCTTGCCCCTGTGTGCATTTTATGCATAATAATGCATATTTGCCATATTTGCTAAACTCAACATTGACATTGAAGTATCCAAATAAAACAACATGTGGTGCAAAAGGACCGTTCCCCTAATAATATAAAGCAATGTAAGGCATCATGCTGAACTGAAGTGTACTTGGGTAATTAGCATGATTTGCAAATGTAGTGAGTGCACCTATACCTATGCCGTGGAAATGGGTTACAAATGATAATACGTAAATTTCATAGTATACGTACGTATGTACGGTCTTCATACCAATCACAAACCTGTTCAAAAAATGTAAGAATTATAAGACCTGAATAAAAATCCTTTACAATGGAAACAAGTAATTCAGGTAAAAAACCCGTGGGGCTGCCGCCCCTCGTCTGGAATTACTTGTATGTTATAACAATTTATCTCGGCAACAATGGTATCAGGTTTACGATAGTTTTTTATCCTTCAGCTTGTAATTTTCACCTTCATTACAATTTTGAAGAAAATTCGCTTCATTTTAGGAGGGTTTCAGCCACAGTTTTATCCGTCAGGATAAAAATTCCAACAAACTTCCTGTTGCATATATATACAGTGAGACCTCACTTATCCGCACCTCACTAAACCGGTTCCCTCACCATCCGCATCATTTCCTCCCAAAACGAATGTGCGCAATACATTTTAACCTCGATTAACCGGAAACCTCGCTATCCGCATCCAGCCATGTTTTCTGTATACTGTTGGATACTAGTCAGTATAATTTTCCCTCTTTTATCCGTTGGTTTACACCTGGAGTGAAACTTTGTGTAGTCTTTCTGTTCTTTTCGAGCTGTGTCTACCTGAGATGGCCTCTAGTTTGCCCTTGAAACGTCCAAGGAACTCCTTAAATGCCAGTAAGAAGAAGTAAATCTGTCTTTACAAGCAAGCACACCCGAAGGCTACGTATGACGGAATCCAAGCGCACTTTGAGAAGGACTGGGGATTTAAGGTTGGTCTTTTCACCATTGATGATGTTTGGCATACTCGAAGTGCATGGTTGAAAGTAGAAGATGACAGCAAGGTATGCCGTACCCGAACGCCGAAGAACCAAAGCATGGAAGATTCGGAAGCACTTGCAATTTCTCAACACGAAAAACTTGGTTGGTGCAAAGCAAACAAGTATTTTTGACTTCTTTTCTAAATAGGCCAAGATTTTCATCGTATTATACTTATTATTGACCAGGCCACTGAGAACTGTGACTGCATGATTTGTTTTATTTATAGTACATTGGTGTATGACACATGTAGTACTGTATACTTGTGATTGTTTTTGTTTGTTGCTTAATAGTTTGATTGATTTGAAGTTCCATGGGTACAGTACATTTGCATGTTAAAAATAGTGGTGAGACTTGCAAAAACGTGTGTACAATACCGCACCATCACTTATCCAGTTCCCTCACTTTATCCGCAAATTCATTCAAAACGGACGTGTGCGGATAAGTGAGGTCTGACTGTATATATATATATATATATATATATATATATATATATATATATATGAATAGAGTGTTTCACTTCCGGAATTCGTAATGAAACTAATTTAGGGGCTGCCTGCGGCATTTTTTACCCAAAAGCACTGGAACATGCAAGGCAGGGATGTTTGTTATACAGGGCTACACAGGCATAAGGCTGGACAAGTGTAGCACTAGATGGGCATAGGACTATATATGGGCATAGGACTAGATGAGCATAGGGCTAGATGAGCATAGGGCTAGATGAGCATAGGACTAGATGGGCATAGGACTAGATGGGCATAGGACTAGATGGGCATAGGACTAGGTGGGCATAGGACTAGATGGGCATAGGACTAGATGGGCATAGGACTATATATGGGCATAGGACTAGATGAGCATAGGACTAGATGAGCATAGGACTAGATGGGCATAGGACTAGATGAGCATAGGACTAGATGAGCATAGGACTAGATGGGCATAGGACTAGATGAGCATAGGACTAGATGGGTATAGGACTAGATGAGCATAGGACTAGATGAGCATAGGACTAGATGGGCATAGGACTAGATGGGTATAGGACTAGATGGGTATAGGACTAGATGGGCATAGGACTAGATGGGTATAGGACTAGATGAGCATAGGACTAGATGGGTATAGGACTAGATGGGTATAGGACTAGATGAGCATAGGGCTAGATGAGCATAGGACTAGATGGGCATAGGACTAGATGGGCATAGGACTAGATGGGCATAGGACTATATATGGGCATAGGACTAGATGAGCATAGGGCTAGATGAGCATAGGACTAGATGAGCATAGGACTAGATGAGCATAGGACTAGATGGGTATAGGACTAGATGAGCATAGGACTAGATGAGCATAGGACTAGATGGGCATAGGACTAGATGGGTATAGGACTAGATGGGTATAGGACTAGATGGGCATAGGACTAGATGGGTATAGGACTAGATGAGCATAGGACTAGATGGGTATAGGACTAGATGGGTATAGGACTAGATGGGCATAGGACTAGATGGGTATAGGACTAGATGGGCATAGGACTAGATGAGCATAGGACTAGATGGGCATAGGACTAGATGGGTATAGGACTAGATGGGTATAGGACTAAACAGGCCTAGGGCTAGACAGGCATATACCGTACATCAGGAAATTCACAGCTAATAAATTTCATGGTTTTTGCGGTTTGAAAGGATCCACGAAATTATTCATCCACGAACTTCAATGAAAAAATGGCTGCCGGCGGAATCATGTATCGCTTTTGCTCCTAGAATTTGTTTGCATGCAAAGATTGATAATATATGTGATGTAGTTTGCTTTCATTTTTACTTTCTTTCTTCATATTCATTTTTTAAAAAGCTTAAGGAACATAGCTTTGTATGTATCTTCGTCAATAGGCTTCAAACTTCCATGAGGTTGACAAAGAACTGCCGAGAGGACTACATTTCACCTGCTAGATCTTGCCTGTTCACTCTTGAGAGATTGAAAACTAACTACACCTATAAGATAAACAAACTAAGACACAATTTTGCTCATTAGGAGAAGCTAACACTTGAAAAACAAGGAGGATCTTGTGTCACACAATCTTCAGCCGGAGAACGCGCATCTTTTTATCCGTAAAAAAATTTTGACCACCGAAAATGAGGCTAGCTGTGAAATGTTTGTACCGTGAAAATTTGCTGACGTACAGTAATTTGTCAGAGTTTAGGTGGACTGGGTGCAATGTGCAGTTTCCTACACCCTATTGGTTATAACGCAGTCCTAGAGACTGAAATGTGAGGTGTAGGAATTTGTACACTGCACCCAGCCTACTTCAAAAGCTAAGAAGCCACTTTTCACACATTTTTAATTCATACATATTGTTAAGGATTGCAGTATGATGCTGTAATTAACATGATTTAGTGTAATAGGAATCATGACAAACTATAATGAATATTCCCCAACCTTACGAAGTAACATAAGCCTTGTTTCATTGCACAGGTATACCCCTAGAGGCTGTTGGAATAGCAGTTGGAGTAGCAGGTGGACTACTCTTCATAGTCATCGTGATACTGATAGCTGTGGTTGGGTATTTGATCTGCACAAGGCGTAGACGAACTAAGAAACAGCCACCACCGGACTACTACAGCACAGTAGGGCCAACAGATAAGCCAAGTTTAGACGAAGAGAAACAAAGTCAAAAAGGACCACTTGTAATAGCTAACAATGGCAGTGAAGTGGCGTACTCTACTATTCTAGACGTCACAGACAATAATAGCAGTAGCTCAGAGCAGGAGAACAAATGTGACGTCATCACAAACAAGCATGCAGAGGAAGCAGCCAATGGGTTAGAGCCTACAGTGTATGAATACGCCACCACTGATGAGGTCATGAATAAGAAAAATAAGAGTGAGTTACAAAATGAGGAGTATGCCACTATAGATGAACGTGAAACTGATACGTCTGCCAAAACAGAAGTTGGCTATGCAACAATACCAGACCAGCCAAGTGATGCTGAGTACAGTGTGGTTGGTCCCCTTCTGGGCGGATCAGCTGAACAGAAACAACCACCTGACTTCTACGATACACGAAAGGACACAGAGCCACCATCTTCAGATCAAAGCTCTTCCACAACTCATAATAATAATGAAACAATGAAAGATGGCCGCCCACTACCTAATGTAGGATATGAAACAATAGGAAGTGGGTCCCTACCCTCTGATACCAGCTATGACAAGGTAGGCGACAAAAGTCAAAATCCAGATGCTGGCTATGAAACAGTAGATAAAAACAACACATCAAGTGTTGCTGGCTATGAGACAATAGACAAAGACAATACTCCCAACACTACCGGTTACGAGGCAATTGATAAGGATGGCACACCATGTGGTGCTGGTTATGAAACAGTAGGGAATGGGCATCCTTCACCTCACGCTGGGCATGAAGAGGTGAAAGATAAAACTTCAAAGCCTGATCCTGGTTATGAAACGGTAGATGTAGATCCTACACCTACTGGGGAAGGTGAATACGAACTGGTAGATGCAGGGCGTGTTCTGGGAGAGAAAACGACAAACAAACAAAAGCAACCACCTGATTACAATACAGGAAACACTGACACAAAGGAAGAGAAACCACATCAGTCAGGAAGTGACACAGCATTGGAAAAGGAAGCTACTCCAACCGCCAAGGTGGAAGATCTCTACACCACACCTGACATGTCCAAAAAGAAAAAGAAATTAAAAGAGGATAACTCGCTACAAAATGCACCCTCTGTTCCTTCATTTGATCCTGAGCTCCTGTACTCACTCCCAGAGAAGAAAAAGAAAGACAGCGACAAGAAAACTTCAAACCCTGAGCCACCAGACAACGATAAACCACCAGAAACTGAGGCAGGATTGCAGGACACAGTTGAGGACTGAAGAACACTTCACTGCTGCTAACTGTATCTCAACATAATTCAACACACGTGGATTTCTCTTCTGATATTCTATTACATTGTTCTCCGTTGTAATTTTCCTTATGCATGCTGTTTATGCATATACTGCATGAAAGATATATTTACTGTCAATATTGTACTTGGACTCAATATCATGTGTGTTTCCTCTGTATATTCTGTACCATAATTCTTTCTAAATTTGACATAAGTCCTTGGCTTGAGTTGTTAATACAACTATGTATTAATCATCAAGGTACTGTATAAAGACATGTTTACATATGTATATGTACTTAGGTGTTCTCCCCAGAAGAAATTTCAGGCATGTTGAATATGCACATATGTACATGCATACATGCATACGTACACCATCATATACGTACGTATATATGCATACAATGCGTCACAAATTTCTTGAAGGTTCAGTTTTGGGCACTCTATAGAATGATTTGTACTAAACATAGAATCAATGCATGTATGTGTTTTTCCTACAAGTAACATTAGATTTTAGTAAAGAAGGCATGTTGGACCGACTGCCTTAAGATACCTGGGGGACACTGCTACATATAGTAAAACCTGACTGTCTTGAAGACTATATCTGCATAGAAGGACCACCTGTCTACAGTGACCATTGCAGACTGGTCCAGGACCTATCAACGCAATACTATTGTACCTCTACAAAAGGACCACTTGTCTATAGAGACCACAATTACTTGGTGCTTTGAGAGGTCTTTATACACAGGTTTTACTGTACCTCAAAGGGGACGCAAAATCAAGACTTCTTATCAGAGGTACTTATACTATCAGAGTTGGTTTATGTACTTAAGGTATACACAGGGACAGAATGAAGAGTACTTACTATCCAGGAGTATGTACTAAACCAGGCACATACTAACAAGCTCCACTGTACTACAGTAGATTTATAATTAAGTAAAACAAGCATACTGAGTGACCACATCGATCACTGCATTATAAGAGGTATGTACATACGTACGTACTGTACAACTATACTCACACACTGTACAGTGAAACCTGTCTAAGTCCATTCACATAGAATGGAAACCTGTCCAGAAAGACCACTGCAGTCTTGTTCATTGGGGACTTCAATGATACTAAAGCGCCTCTGTCTACAGAGACCACCTGTCTACAGAGACCACCTGTCTACAGAGACCACAATCACTTGGTCCCTTGAACGGTCTTCATCATACATGGGTTTACTATATTGGGAAGTCTTGGCGACCAAAAATATTGAAGAATTTCAACAGTGGGTCCCTTCGTTAGGATTCAAGTATGCAAATATATAATACTTTCTGGCTATCGACTTTCATTCAAAACATTTGTGCATAGTGCACTTCAAGTGCTCTGGATACTCCCGTACATTCTGGATGTACACAAACATACAGTACACAATTATATTATTACAGTGAAACTTCTCTAAACTGAACCCCCTGTAATTTCGAACCCTCTCGAAACTGATGTGTTTCCAAGTCCTGCTCTCTACAATTGCTGTACATATAGAACCTCTCTAATCCGGAAACCTCTCTGAACCATACCTTTTGCATGGTCCCAAGGGTTTTCGGTTTAGAGACGTTATACTGTACATGCAATGGTACACTCACTACTGCTGTAAACCTTGTGATGAAACCAATAGTCTCATTGGCTGAGTGGTCTGTTAACAAAAGCTGATAATGATAGCAGATAAGATGATACTAGGGTATACCATCAGTGCTGCATACAAAATAGCAGTGAATTGAAAACAAGAGCTATTAGAGTTGAGTGGACGATCATAGAACCGGAACAATGGACGTCTCCTCTGTTATTCTCTTGATGGGAGTGTTCTCCACAGCAGGTGAGCTTAGTACTAACACAGTACATACACTTAACTAGCAGCAATGTAAAAACACACTGTTCAACCACCTACAGTATAGGCTTGAGACAAGTGATGATGGTCAAACGTAAGCAAAGTGTGGGTTTTTAGAAGTGACATACGTAGGAACAACATGCTGTGTGGCGACAACCTTAATGTGCAAGTGGTCTTAAAAAACCTATACCAAGTCACAATAGATATGACATACAAAAGACTGTATTAGCAAGTATAGCCAAGCACAAGCATTGCTGCCCATTCAGTTTTAATTAATACGTACACTTGTGACCTCTGAGATCTACTGAGGTGTGTTGACAATTCTGTACGTTGTCTACTTAGGAAGTGTTACTACACAAACAAAAGAAGTGGCCACAGTAGGTAAGTTCAAGTGAGCAAACTCACATTTTGGACAAAAGTTACAATCTAGGAATGCAGCACGAGAACAGACGAGGCCTGAGGCATACACCACTCCGTAGAACTACTGTTACAATACTAACAAGAGAGAGTTCACTTACTGTACACACAGTCAATACAGACATACATGTAGAGTGTCTAGGGTATAGAGAACAATACACACCCTGCAGTATTATACTGTGGAGTTCACGGGATCTATAGACACATTTACAGTGAGTACATGTTATTACACAACATATATGCCTTCTGATATGAATGCACGTATGCTCACATACACATGCAAACATTTCATGCAAGTCTACACACATCTATGCATACACAAAAGCATGCATACACACACACACACAATATGCAAACATGAAAATGTCACCGCAATGAATGAGTGAAAGACAAAATTCATATCTTTTTGCAGTGGTGGATGGGTACACATACAATGCTGCCATTGAATCTCCTGCAAATGTAAAAATTGGGACCACGTTCATACTGGAATGCAGTGTGGCCGGACTTCCCTTCAACACACTGGTGGAGTACAACTGGACCTATCCACGCAGGTATCAACACAACACCAGGTACAACAACGTCAACGTAATAGAGGCAAGAAAGCTACGAGTAACTGTGATGGATGAACAAGACGGGGGTATGTATGTGTGCACTGTGCACATCAAAGATAGGAAGAAATTTGTACAGCAGAAATTCCACATTGCTGTTGACGGTACGATATAATGTACACACTAAGATATCAGTAATAGATTTACCTCTTTCCATTAGTGATTTTTGTTCTCTAAGTAGTTCTCAGCTATCTTGCACACAGTTTGAGTGTATTGTAAGAAACCACTCACAAGGCACCCTGATAAGGTTTCACAATGAACTCTAGGATACATACTATGCACAGTGGTTGACAACATCTTATTCTTGTAAACAAACAAGCACAAATACTGTACTGTCACACCAAATCTTGTCCCCCTAAAAGTGGTCCCCACGGCATTTATACATCAAATACAAACTGGAACCCATTGGGGTGTTAGGGTTAGTACTGATAGCACGATGGGGGGTCAACTTATGGCAGGCAATACCATTCACGGTATTACAGTATGTCGTGCAGCAGTGTTCTCCCCAGTAAGCAAAGCAAGCTACGTATGTTGAAACTCATGTGACCACATTCACTGTATATGCTAATAATGCATACATATATTAGATGTACAGTGTAACTTCTCTAAACCGAACACCCTTGGGACCAAAGTAATGGTTCAGTTTGGAGAGGTTTCCGGATTAGAGAGGTTCTATATGTACAGCAAATATAGAGAGAAGGACTTGAAAACACATCCAGTTTAGAGAGGTTTTCAGAATACAGAGGGTTCGGTTTAGAGAGGTTTCACTGTATATCTTTGGCAGTGTACAAAACACTCAAGAAGGCTTCAATATGGGCAGCAGCATTTTGGCGACAAATGTTCATGATTGTGTAGTGTAGAAAAGAAGGCATGCTAGCCTAACAAGCTCTTAGATATATAGTATACAACCTACAGACTGCACTGACACAACACATTATCTATGAACACACAGGTGTAGCCAAGAGTACAGACTGATTGAACTGCCCTACCATCCAGCTTGACGCATAGACAGACACTACATGTCCACACGTTCAACGTACATATGTACATACATATGTAGCTTACGTTCATCAAACATATCAAAATGCACCATGCATGTACATACATATATACAATACTAACACTCTATTGCATTATTCATTTACAACATATCATTCACACATCATATACATATGCATACACCCATACCCCCTTCACACACACCACAGGGGGTGCCATCTTGCTCAGCGACCATGGGATAATCCAAGAGAACACGGTGATCACCAACAGGAGTGTGATACAGAGACAGCACAGACCATTCAACTCGGGTGGGTTCAACATCGGTGTAGTCTACTGCATAGCACCCAAGAACAGTTCTCCTCAATTTGTCACAATCAAACACAACAAAGATAACAACATCTCTGAAAATCTACACTATCATGGATCAGGGGAACCAGATACCCCCTTCAAGCAGAAGAAAAATAGCAAAGCTGCCATGCTTCTCATAGGAGACCCTGATAATACAGAGAATACAAAGTTCTGCTGCGAATCATCTCACACCAGAGTGTGTGCCTACCTGTGGCTCCAGAGAAAGAATGGTGCGTACAGCTGGGTCTAAACACGCACACATACTGTATGATAGCGCAAACCCTTCAGTGTGGATTACATGTGTACAACATATATGTATATATTATATATATAGCATATATAATATTATGTCAATCTCTCATCAAGCAGTATTTGACAAACTCTCAATTGTCAAACAGAATTCAAACATGCTATATTAGTAAAAAAAAAAACGTGTACTATAGTATACTGTATGTAGTGTAGCTGTTTGATACAACAACAAAGCTGAACACTTACACTGAGCACATGTGATGCAAACAAAAAACAGTACAGATAGATTGCTGTGCATGTGAAGTAAACTCCAGATAGTGAAAACCTTTACATAACGAACACTTTTCAGATCCAAAAGTGTCTGCTATAGAGCAGTTCCACTGTCCATTGTTTTTTCACCACTAGACACTCGACACATAAATGTGACACTGAAGAGAAAAAAACTGGAGCTCAGAATTACACCTTATCCCACTAATCTCGTGATGCTCACGCACTCTGTCCATGGACTATCAAAGACCATGTTAGTGAAAAAGCAACACATGAGTGTGGGAGAGCTATTCCCAGGAGCTGAATACATTGTAGCAGTGAGAGGCATTAGAGTCCGGAGAGACAGAACGGAATACAGCCTCAAACCATATGTTCTGAAAGTGACAAAGAATCTCACAAGTCAAGGTACATATATACTGCACGTACGTATGTACTGTGTTGGAGAAAGTACACCTCGTGCATAAGTACATACGATCCATGCAACTGTACATGCTCCTCCATAAGACACACTGGATTCTAGTGTGTATATCCCTATAATTAGGACACTATTACCTTTACCAAAAGATTTTCTATGAGCATTGTCTTCTTCTTATATTGCATTGTATGCAGATGACAACTGTACTTTATATATAGACAAAATCGTGAAACCATGTTTTGAGCAAATCACATATTTTTGCTGAATATAGTAAATTTCAGGCTTACACAGCTGTACATTGCTGTTCTTGTTTAACAGTGTTAGTAGTATGACCCTTTACAATGTACACGAATGCTCTCATTGCTCTGCCGTATGTACGTATGGGAGGCAGAACCTAGTCGGTTATCACAGCTTCAGCCACAAAACCAGGCTTGGGTTCACAGTCTGTAGTGCTGGGTGCTTTCTCTGCCCCTGATATTACTACAGTAAACCAGTTCATAGTGATCACTGCAGAAGGCTGTAGCTATCACGCAGTGCCACACATGTTAAAATTACACAAGAGACCAAACTGTCCATAGCACCGATCGGGCAGCCACAGCTACTGTACATCCCTAATATGGGGATGTACTTAACATATACATAAATATATTATGGTCTTTTTAGTGAGTGGTATAAAAGAAAACATACATATCCCAAAAAGGGGATAGATCTGTACCAATGAACGCACGCACACATGCACACATGCACGCACGCACACACGCACGCACACACGCATGCATACACACACACACACACACACACACACACACACACACACACACACACACACACACACACACACACACACATGTACACACACACACACACACACACACACACACACACACACACCACACACACACACACACACAAACATTTGTACTTGTACATACCAAAATCATACACCCACCCACACAGATGAACCTCTATCAACCCCGAGACTGCTATCAGTAACCAGAGTGTTCACAGACGGTGTTGAGATCAACTGGCTCCCTCCTGACAACTACACTCCATCACACTACACAGTGCGGTGTTCAACCAACACCACAAACATCACACTGCTTGTGAGCCACTATCCTGGGAGCATGTATGCTAACATTACCGGACTGACATCTGCAGAAAAGTATCACATCAAAGTGGCAGCAAGAGCAAACAGAATTGTAGCAGCCAGTGAAGAGATTGTACACTATCATTATCCCCAGCAAGCAAGCAGTAAGTGACATGTTGTGTTGAGAATTTCACACATTCAATGTACACGGGAACCTGTCACTATTTGCTACAGCACAAGACAGTCACTTGTCCATACGAACAATATCTTCACATGGCGGCGTGCTGGTGACAAAGCAGCTACATGAATGCAACAACCATCATGCGGGGTCCCATGGGTACAACTTACCTTTATACATATAGTACATATGTACATACAGAGAATTGCTGTTACTTAGGGGGTCGTGCACTGTTGGCAGTACATAAGATGAGTATAATCGTGGTACTGCATAAATAATGCATGCATGAACAAATACTCATAAGGTGCAGCAGATAGTGCTGACAGGGTTTCATGCAGGGAGAAGCAGATATCTCTCAAAAATCAAAATGATGTAAGGTAACACATTGCAAACTTTTTCTCTGGGGGGAGTGGGGGGGGGGGGGGCTCACACACCCTTGACTCCTAATGAGCCACAATTCTCAAATTAATCCACAAGTTTTCACTGCGTTATGTCACCATACCATATCACAACCTCACTTCTATCTAAAGAAAAACCAGACTTGCCCATTTGCACTATGTAAAATCACACCTGTAAGAAAACAGGGCATGTTGGTGTGAAAACGCAAGGTCTTCCGAACAGTTTCACTACACAGTCCTGAGTACCATAAACAGCAAAGGGTAAACAAATGCTCCCTTATTAGAAATGGCTTACACTCACCTGAACACAAAATTGGTACTAGCTATACAGTACATAAGTAGGGACAAAACAAAGACTATGTACTTCCTGTACAGTATGTACCCTCCAGCATATGCAGTACATACTATATAAAATGCATAATAATTACTATTGAAATACAGTGGAAACTGGTTATTAACGAGAAACCCAGGGTGCACTGAAATTTAGTTCTTGTTAAAAGTATTTCTTGTTAATAGTATGAAGACAGTACATTCTATATACAGTTGGTTCACAGAAACTGTTCTTGTTAAGCAATATTTCTTGTTAAGAAACTTTGTGTTAACCAGTTTCCACTGTATAACTTGTATCGACTATTCTACAAAGTAGAAAAGCTGAAATTGTGCATGTGTGCAGAAGTACACTACAATGAATCTGCTCATAAAAGGCACACAAACACACACACACAAACACACACACACACACACACACACAAACACACAGAGTAAATGATAAGGCCTAGTTGGACAGGTAATCGTAAACTGAAATGATCAATAGGTCAACCTTCAGGGTTTTTGTAGTACACAGGCAGAGGTGGTTTTCTTCCTGGAGTCACTAAAGCATACTGTGTGTACTTGTGTTCTGTTTGTGCGTGTACAAAACATGCACAGAAGGACTAGGCTATATTGTACGCACATCCTTATTTCACTTCCCATATCCATTTCTACAGATACAAACAGCCCTGCTCCCGACTCATTGGCTGCAACTCTACCAATTATTGCAATTCTTGCAATTCTATTGATAGTTGCAGTAGGTGTTTCTGTCATTGCCAGTAAGGTCAAGTCCCATCAAACTGAACGCAAAACAAGTGCAAAGCAGAAAAAACGCGGGAGCCTACCCCGCACACCGCCCAATCGTGGCAGGGTTGATGACGAGAACATCTATGAAAAGTTTAACTGGGAAAACAAAATCTCTGTGTAAATTGTAGCTAATCCATAAGACATAAAGATCAAACATTGAAAAACAGTAAATGTAATAACTGCACTGCATGTCCATATTAATATTATAATATTTAGACTTAGCGTTCACAATAGTCCGCAGTTAGTAGTACAGTGAAAACCATTCTAATCCAACACCTCTATAATCCGACATTCTCTCTTTCCAACCATTTAATGAGGTACAGTCACCATATTAAAGTACAGTACGAGGCACTCCATTACCACAGCATACTAAAATAGCATACATCAACATGTATGCATGTATTGAAACAAGTTGAGCAGATACGTAGGCTGTAAAGAGGTAAGGGGTTTGAGTATCTATGGTTGTACTGTATATACTGTAGCTATGGTTACAGTGGTGACACTGCGAGATAGACATTAGTAGTAGTTGGTTCGGTTTCACATCATACACAATTCCATGTTGCATGTACGTACCCATCAGGTGGAAAGTGAAGTACAGCAGTATCACACACTACACGCTGTAATCATTACCACTCGTGATTACAAAAGGACAAGAAATCAGTGGATAAGGTCAACATGTGTCTCTTAGAACTGCCAACAATGAAAAAATCACATGTCCGGGACCGGCAATGCTGGATGACAAAGAAAACCTAACTGCAAATACACTGGGTACAACTGTATACCGAAGTATATGCGGACACTTGATATGGTGAAACTGTACAGCAACTAATATCCACCAACTGCTGTACTGCATATTGAGAAATTCCCACAACCAATAAGATTTGCAAATTTCACAAGCTGGCTTCTTTTGCAAATACTTCAGCACGCACATAACCATAGTAAAATAGTGACACATGGAAGATTTTCTCCAGTTGAGAAAAATGCAAGTATTTCACCCTTTAAATACACAGCATTAATGGTGCGGTGAGTATGTACGTATGTACATATTTCAGGAGGTTACATCCTCGACATTCAAAACCAGCACTTGCTTTGTTTCAGTAAGTACAATACATACAGTACATACGTATTCCCAGACCTACAGTACATATGTACCTACATACGTATGTATAAACGTACTTAAACTGTCGGTATGAATATACGTACGTACATACCTACGTATGCACATGTATGTACTCACCTACTACATGTACCTGCCTATATGTAGTCACACACAGGTATACACATGTACGTATGGATAAACACATGCATGCACATGCATGCACACATCCACACGCATGGGCACACAAAAGCACACACCTACACACACAGGCACATACACATGCACGCACGCACGCACACACACATGCACGCACGCACGCACACACACACACACACACACACACACACACACACACACACACACACACACACACCTTTGTAGATGACTTGCTAGTAGCAACTCCTTTCTCGGGATTAAGCTCCATAGACTACAGCACAAAAAGTAAGAAGAGAAGTACCCTGAGCCAATAGCTAGGACAAGTACCACATCAAATCACATACACTGTGCACCCATACACAGCAAGATACCATAAAACTAGAGGGCAAGTCCCTGTGGACATAGACAGACTGCTCGCACACTCCATAAGGCCTCACTTAAGAAAGTGTGCAACGTCAAAGAAATTATAGCAAAATTTTCCACTAAACTTCCCTAGATAAGGAAACTGTATCAATTATGACACAAAGGCACAGTGGGACATGCAATACATGTATCCTACGTAGACTACACACAAACTACAGCAACATGCACACATGATAACATATACACATCCTAGCTACACTACCTAGGAAGCAAGGCTTATCTCAAGCCTACACATGCTAGTCGTTTCCAGACAGGAAGAGGGGGAATCACGGAAGGCAGGTAACTGGAGTGTATTCACAGAGTATGGGCAAGCTTCTCCAAAAACTGTCAGTAGTTGTCTCAACATAGCAATGAAATACAAACTAAGTACATGCAGTGGGGCCACAACAATCTACCATATCTGGGAAAAACGATAATTAGAGGAGCTGGCCTGTACAGTTTGTGATGTCTTTCTAAGACACATTTTGCCATTTCATTGGAGTAATACTGTTCATTGAGTAAAACAAACATCAACATCAATTTCACTACAGGCTTAAACCTGACACCGTCATACTGTATCTCCAAAAGGACAAATCGGCAAAAGTAGCAACAGAAAGCTGTACTTTATGGTAAGGAATGCTCTCTCATCTGCAACCAAATCCAACCAGACAGCTTCAGGAAGTGAACGGAGGAGACCTTACATACACAGTATGAAATAACCCTGATGAGGACAAGAGCGTCATGCCTGCCAGTGATATCCACCACAAGAGGAACTCAGACAGGACTCCTGTCATACCAGTGCACCCCAACCTACCCCACCCCCAGACCCCATTGCAGTGTACAATTGATACCTTGAACACACCATGGCATACCACAGACATAGTGCATGCATAGCTTGTCATACATGCACATATGTTATGATGTGTGCACTGCACATGTGGACAAATACTGTGTTTAGACACACTAAAGTTCCAGGAGTGGCTAAGTACTCTGTCAATTAGAGAATGATCATGGCTAAAATCCAGCACATTCTACAAACTATCAAAATGCAATGATAGTTAGAAGGTACAATACAAACTGCCTGACACTACTAATGCATAAATTTTGAAGTAAGAAATCTTTCTTACAGGAATTTTTCAGATGCATATTTAACAATGATGCACCACTCCAGTAAGAGCTCATTGTCACCTAGCCCTGTAAATGTATGTACAGCGGGCCCTCGTTTATCCGACCACATCCATTCTTCATAAAATGTGTTGGATAAACCAAGTGTTGCACCAGGTTAGATTGTACACGACTTGGTGATGAGCATTCACAGCAGAGTGTCGGTTCAATGAGTTTCCCAGATAAACCAGTTTTGGACAAATGAGGTGTGACTGTATAAGCAACCAATACACCACTGTTAGCACACTACAGGCATACATAGTGTGGACACATGAGCACAGAGACATACACATGTACATACTGCATGCATATCATTCCTGAATGAGTCTTCAATTGTCATTGTGCCAGTGAATTGCAACGAAAGCAGCACAGTTTCATGAACAGATTATTCAATCACATGCTCCTACTGCAGCAGTACACTTTCACTCAGCTGTCAATACAACAATGCCAACTAAACAATAGAAGCCAAGAGAAGGGCAGCTGGAGTGATATAGTTATGAAAGCAATTTCAAATCCAAAATTCACAAATTTCTATACTATGCAAAATAGTACGACGCTGTATCAGCACCTTCACATACATAGTACACATCCAGTTGCAGATACAACCAGAGCACAACCGAGGAGCTAATAGATATATGAACAAGTTTATCCCTAGAAGACTACAGTGGAAATGGCCATGAACAACATGACTTCTAGTGTTCCCAGACGACTGGGTGAGTAGTGATCTTACAAGTTGTGTGCTAAAAGGTATAGTCAGAGTGTGCTGTACACGCGTTATCAGCTACATATTCACCAGAGCCTCCTCAGATAGAATAACTAGAGTGCATATTGCGTGTTCAGCAAATCCTCTCTAATCCGAGCCTCTGTAAATCAGCTACACTGTCTGAACTGGCCATCCTGTCTATATATAGTCACAAAGGTTATCCACATATTAGAAGGACCTGTCTATTCCGGCCACCTCTCTATTCCAGCCAAATCTCTTGGTCCCAAGGTGGCCAGTTTACAGAGGTTTCATTGCATACACATATATGTACAGTACAAATGTATACAATACTCCATATGAATCAACATAACTCATCTAGCCAAAAACTACATAATACAATATCATAGACGCTCATTGCTATGTTCTATAATGTTACTTGGAATAATCCTGAACGAACATGTAGCAAAAAATCTTCACAACAAAAATATAAAACTAAAAAAATAAACTAAAAAAACTAAACTAAAAATATACAAACTATATAATAGTATTAAGTACACATGTAGTGAATATCTCATTAATTAATTGCCTTATACAAAATCAGTCCTACTAGTCCTAAAATGGTTATTTCTTTGTGTAAGACTCACGAAATCACGAAATGCATGTTACATGTTGAATGGAATGCATGCTACATGTTCATGGTTCATGTGTGCAAGTTATATGTACGTATGTTCACATAATGAATACCACATGTAACATGTTCATGTGCAGTGGGTGCAGTAGTTGCAGTGGTTGCAGTAGTTGTAGTGGTTGCAGTGGCTGCAGTAGTTGCAGTGGTTACAGTAGATATAGAAAAATATTATCACTCTATCATAATACTATGTTACGTTTATAATATATTAATGTTTATATTTGTTGGTTCAGATAAACTTGATCCTCTGTGGATTGCCATGGGAGTAATAGGACTTCTGGCAGTCTTGTGCACCATCTGTCATACATCAATAGCAATCGGCATAAAACTGCGCAGAAAATACACCATCAGGAAACAGGAACAGAGCGGAAGCAGACAAATACAGCAGCAGACGGGAAACGGCGAACCGAAAATACATCTGTCTGTCAGACTACAAGAGGAATCACATACAGAACAGAGAGCTGAGAGAGGAAGCACCACGACCCCCATAAGTGAGTTGCAAATTGAACCCGATTACGATATCGTTCAACACCATGCCGACGACATGATCATCATCAGTTGTAGTAACAGTAATGTCGACTCCGGAACACTAACAGCCAATGTGGAAGGATTGCAGAACTCACAGTATGCCATATTGCAATCTGTGACAGACACATCAATAGATGCAGAGGTCAATAGCAGGGCAGAACCCCACATATCCCCATATGCTGTCTCCCCTGTGATACCCCTACCGCCACAGATGACAGAGGAAGTAAGCGAGTGTAAACTGGCATTTAGCTCAATCGAATACGTCAACCTGAAACATGCTGAAAAATGCTGGGAGCAGCAGAGGTCTTGGTCAGCATCGAAGAGCTGTTCAGGAGAAGCAAGTACTTAAGGGACATCTGCACGCGTCAAATTGATGAAAAGCATCACTGTATTATTATTTGCATTTAATTTACATAGAAACGTTTTGATTTTCATATACAGTACCTGTCAACATCTGATTACATAATTACCGAGCAGTTTAGCGAGGTTAATTGATTGAGTCGCTAGTGTAGACAGAACTCGGTCGCCCACGCATTATTGGCCATAGAAGTCTACAAAGGTCCAAAAGTGTGTCTTTTGTCATAAATCACAACAGAAGGTAAATGACAGATAATGCACTATGAAAGACTTAGTTAAGTGTGTGCTACAAGTTGATGCATAATTTCGAGCGAAAATCAAGCTACTCAATAGAAATTCACAATCCGTTCATACTCCCAGTACTCACAATTCTTAACTACTTCAATACACAATGTGGACTTATATCGATACAAGGCATTGTCTGAATTACATTGTCCGGTAGAGTGGGATTCTTTTCGGGAAATAAGAATATCCGCCATGCCGCCCTCCATTCTCGATTACCATTACAGTCATGGCTGCTATTCCTACATTCATTCCACATTCCAATTTATTCAGCGAGGTTCTGAACTTTGTTCACAAATAGTATGTAAATTATGAGCATACCGTATGTACGGTATGCTACAGTATGTAACCTAGAATAGGTACTACAACATTAGTACTGTATGTTTAAATCAATGCAAAACCACAGGCGGCTACCACACAAAACTGCCACGTGACATACGTACATATGTACAAGTACAAGCTTGTAGCATTGCTGTCACAACACATACACACACACACACACACACACACACACACACTGGCACACACACACACAACAGACACATACCCACACGTACACGTACAGCACCGACCAATAAATATACAGAGCAACAGATCCTGAATTGTACAGTAGAGGACAACAATAAACCAAGTGGATACATCCTAAAGCAAGCAATAGTAACACTTAAACTTCAATCCTAGCAACCCATACTAATGCAACAGCCAATACTACGTGTACGTACATTCACTTGGCAAATCTAGTGTTTTCCCCAAAATATTCCTAGGCCTGTTGAAAACCATGGAACCATATGAAGTACATCGTACAGTTGCACGTCGGTTTCAATGTGGGATTCACATAGCATACAACCTGTCCGTAAAAATTTAAGGAGACACAAAATGTTACAAATGTCACAAGAGAAAGGGCAGCATGTCAAAGCAACATGCTTGCATACACAAAAATATTCTGTAACAGTATACATACGCATACCCAGACATACACATTCATCAGTGTGTACATGTACGTATACAAACCGTACACAAGTACATACCTTCAATGAAGATACTACATAAAGGGTATTTTTGAGGGCTAAATTTTTTGTGGGTACTAAAAATTGAGATTTGTGGTTCATGTCTGAAGGGCATTAAATCTTGAAGTACTGCAATACAGTGAAACTAGGACACTTGAAAATCCAGACACCTGTATCAACTGGAAATTAGGTTATCAGAGCTTAAAAATGCAACCGAACATCGCACATTTTCCAATCATTTCCAGTAAATGTTCGGATGTTATCAACTTTGTCAGGACATTGCGTCTGTGCAAAGGAGGTGTTTATGGCTATAGGAGGCTGTCATTGTTGCAGGCGACAGATTGTGGTCTGTCTCTTTCTGCTATTAATTAGGTAGTGGCACCATAGGATAGAAACAGCTGTTGAGTAGCCTTGCAGTTCAAAACAGCCACTCCTAAGTGTACATTGTGGTCACTGGTGCTGTAGAAGTCAGTTGCACAAAGCCTTTACACTTACACTGAAAGCAATACTATTGCTTTGTGACTGGGGAAATGCTAACTTGCTGCTGCACATAGTATGAAAATACCGGAAACTGCATATGTATGCTGGCTTACAACTGCATGCATGGTAGCAAGAAGAAACTAGCAAAGCATGTGATTGCTATAGTCAAAATATCATGTCCGAGCAAATATGTGAATGTCCGGACATTATGGATTTTGTCAGGACATGATGTCCAGACACCTCCAAAATGTTATCGTGAGCTCTGGGTTATGGTCCCAAATTCCCATACACACATGAATGAAATATTGGGGCAACCCTGGAAAATCAGGACACCTCTGTAATCAGGACACTTTTGTGGTCCCCAAGGTGTCCGCATTATACTGGTTCCACTGTACTAACTTCTGTGTGAAAATATTTCATGGTTCCTAACCCAAACCTTGAAAACCATAACTTTCTTATCCCTCAAAAAATACTTGCTATGTACGTACGTAGGGACAAATAGTGTAGAAACTGCCAGGCTAAGTCATCTGGTCAGTCAACAATACCCAGCACGGTCTTTAGTTGCATGACAAATACGTATGTACGTACGTCATTTCATTCAACCATCACACAGGCTTGTACAGTACAATAATGCAACATATGTAGATCATACGTATGTACATGTACGTAGCAGGTAACTGTCTTGACAGGAATGCGTACTACTCTTGGACCAACTGTGACAATAAGCTTCCTTGTAAAACAGAGGATTCCTGACATGCTAAGATATGATATGCATTACTCCATACACATACATACACAGTACATACGTACATAGATACATTGGCATGTGCACAGTTAGCCGTGCATCATGACATGGATCATTTAGCCATATTGTACACTAACACAAGATTGGGATGCAAAATTGTCCAATTACAAAGCATTGTGCATGTACGTACGTATACAGTACACATGCAGTGTTAGAAATAAGAAGCAAATGGAGGATAGACAAACATCACAGCACTATCATTCCGGGTCCGACAATTTCAGCTTCGATCAGACAAACGTATTTTGGAGAAATATATACACATGTGCTGCAGTACATGTTCATAATATACGTATACAATAATGAAACCATAAGCAGCCACTCTCAGAATCAATGTGTGCACACAAATGAGCATTAGGTAGTCCTTAGTCAAAGTCTGACCAAAACTTTTCTGGTCATACAAAAACCAATAATCATAGCCAGAAAATACTTGGATGCTAACATTTGTATCTAACCACAGACACTCCATAGAGTGTCTATGATCTAACCCTGCACATCTATACTGTACATGGTGATACATACGTACATATGAATAGGTAGACACAACCTGACCAAGTCCAGTTACATACATACGTACATAAATAAATACAAGCTCTGCACATAAGCACACCTTTGTATTCTGCGATTCAGTAAATTCCTGTGCAAAGGATAGGCCACTTGTACCTGAAAGACAAAGTATTGAGGAGAACACATTGAATGATTCAGTGAAGTCATGCTCACACAACCACACATGCTTATACACACACAACCACGCACGCTTAAATCACTGAATAGCACAATGTTGGACATATCTGCACACACCTGTCTGTTTGCTCTCTTTTGATTTTGTCATCCTCTCTCGCTCTGACAACATCTGAAGCCGCTACAAAACATTGAGTACAAAGTCACAAAACCCTAACATGTATGTATTCATGCCATATAGGATGCACTCTAGGTGCATGATCTCTGCATTTCATGCAATCTCCCCCTAAGTTCCTGTATGAGATTACACGGGTCATTCTAACCCGCATTCCGACACTCACATGCAAAGTGCACTGAAACCCTACCGGAGGATTCTAGCCTCCACAGTCAATACAGATACAAGTTGAGGCAAAACACAAGTCATGCATAAGCTAAACAATAGATGACTAAATCAAACGTACCTGTAAATTTGTCAGCCTCCCTTGTATGTGGCTAATTTGGGACTCCAAACTGCCATTCTTATTCTGAATATCAAGCAGCTGTGAAAATGGACAGACGAGGGACCGTAAAAACCATACAATGTCATGTAACATATGGTTAAGCAATACGTTGACAACACATACGTATTATCACATAAAGCCCACTATTGAATACACAGCTGGTCGTCCATTCTTACTTGTTTCTTCAAGGCACTGTTCTGGCGTTGTAGTGTGCAAAAGGCATCCTTCAAGCGTTTGTTCTCCACATTTTTGTCCTTTAAGACTTCCTCAAGTTTTTGGGATTCAACTGCCGCTTGCTATTCAAACAAATGGGACAATAAACAATGGTATCACTGAAGACTGGATCTAGACCAGTAAATCACACATAGCCTGCACCACAAGCTTAAGGACAATCAGATTAGATAATATGAAAGGCAATGCATTCCCACCATGTAACCAGTGACTGAATATACAGAAATGTAGCCCTGGATGGTATTGAGAAATATACGTATAACTAGTTATGTACTAATCAATTGACAAATAGTCGGTAATATTCAGTATATCTCAATATCATCCTCCAATTTGATCCCTCATGCAGTTATGGCATAACTGAGGGGCTGGTAAAAATACTTTAGTACTATGTACCCAGGCCAATTGGAAACCCTAGTCATATATTGGACTTCTGCTGTTAGTCTTCCCTATTCTAACCTGACCATTGTACTGTTAATGGAGGTACGTAACTGCACTTGCTCTAGAAAAATATTGATAGTCAATATATTGAATATTCGATATATTGACTATTCACAATTGCAATTATCGTATTGTCGGTTTTGAATTGATATTGATATTGACTACTAATATTGAAATATTGTTCAGGGCTACAGAAATGTACACAAACTTACATAATTATTAGAATGCCAATGAAAAATATAACAAGCAGGAATTAAGATGGATATCCTAACAGGATAACACATGGTGTGTGCACATGCAGGACAATCATACCACTACACACTTCTGTAAAGTGTTTCCATTTCAAGAGCAACTCCTCCTCGGTGTATTGCTGAAGGGTCGCATATGCTTCATGTAACAAGTACTCGATCTCAAGAACCTATAAAGAAGGTAAAAATGCATCATACAGATATACGGATTATACAGGATATTTTTCAAGGGATAAATTACTCATAGATGCAAAAACTTGGATTATTCATGGTAAAAAAAAATTCAGGGTTCATGCCAGAAGGATATTAAAATTTGCAGCAATACTAATTTCTGTGAGTAAATATTTCATGGCTCATTTCTCAGCCATGAAACCCACAATTTTTTACCCTTGAAAAATACCCCCTATGTATACATATGTGTACTTTACAGAGATACGTATACAAAACTGCCTAGTAACAAAATGATTGTAAGAATTCGATGATGTACAGTACACTATGCATTATGTAATATCAAATACAGGCAAAATATACATTCACAGACGTGTGTGTGTGTAGAGAAATCTACACACACACAAATGTAGAGAGTATATCTGCCACTCCATACCCCTGTACCCATCAGTACAATGACCTACAGATGGGGGCCCTCTCAACTGAGAACATCACCAAATTTCCAAACCCTCAGTCTGAGACTACTGCAGTGCTATTCAGGGTAGTGTAATCCATTATTCAACATGCATCAAAGCATTCAAAGTTACTGCAAACGCAGATTACAGGTTCAGACATACGTACATATATACTGCATGCTAATACACATACATATGATGTGACACATTCATCTTCTGAGGCAGAAGTGCATCAAAAAGTACAGATCTACAGGTGACTCGAGGACGACTGTATTCGTTGACAATAGTCAAAAGGGCAGCTGATATTGCCCATCAGTGCCCCCATCAAAGTTAGAAAAAAGGGTTGCAAATACGCATGTAGAAACTCAGTAACATCAACAGCATACTATACAAAAAAAACAACACATCAATTTAACATGTTTCTCCCTGTCCACTAGTTTTGACTCCCGCTTGGTCAACTTTCTACTCTCCTCCTGTACAGAATGACATATTAAGAGATATCGTAACAACTGCAGCAACCGTTCATAACATAGTGCACACAAGGATCAAATACCTATTTCACTAAAGACCTTCTTAGGCAATACAGTCGTACACTACCACTAAAGACCTTCTTAGGTAATACATACACTGCACGGATCGAAATTATGTGTATACATACATGCTTTGAATTTTCACAATTCAACTCACAACATTAAATTTCTATTCATGATATCACCAAGTTGGGGTATTGAGCTTTGAATATAGCATTACATAACAAAACTCTTTAGAAGGCACAAGCATAGGAAATTTTTTTGCTCCACAATTATTCTAAGCTACATATAATACTGTGTACAGTAAATTCCACATCAGCAGCACTGAGTACCGTGAAACATCTGTAAACCAACACTACAGTCCGTCATTCTCTGTAATCCAACAACATTATGAGGTGCAGTCACCATCTTAAAGTATGTACGTATGCTAAGATTCACTCTGTAATCCGACAACCTCTGTAATCTGACACAATTTTTGCTGTCACAGAGTGTCAGATTATAGAGACTCCTCTGTACAAATATTACATACACACTTATGATAGAGCCTATAGTGAAACTTCCATTAAAAGACACCTCTGAAATGCAGTTACCTCCTTTAACAGGACAACATTGCTCTGACCCGTTTGATATCCCTCGCATTGACATGTGTACATTTGAACCTTCTGAAATAAAGACACCTCCATTCACAGGGCAGCATGCTGTGGTCCCAATGGTGTCCTTATTATAGAGGTTTCACTGTATTAGCTAGTACGTGTAATCTTCCAAGGCGGCAAGTAAGTCAATCAATTCCCAGCTTACACACGCTTGAAGACCTACTTCAAAGTGTACCTTCCAACCAAAAACATCAGTGAAGGCTTCTTTCAAAGTAATAAGTTTTGTTATTTTGAAATGTTGCCTCCTCTGGCCTTGTCAGGGGAGTAGTCTACACCAAATATTCTTTGGGTCTTTTTACTCGTGAACCCTGTGTCCTAGGCCTGGTTACCAAGTTGTCTTCTTCCCTGCCTTGCCAGGGTCCTTCTAGTGCATATTTGGCAATCACCAAGCCAAGCGCTATGGGTAACCCTGTGTCCGAGGTTTTCTTTTTATCATTATTATTTCTGATTTGAATAATAATGGTCAACACACACCTAAACATGAGGTTAATAAAGTGTTTAAACAGGCTTGGATAAAAGACTTTTCTAATGCGATTTCAAATACTCTGGTCACTGAGAAGTTAGAAGTGGTTGGCCATGAATTTTGCTGGTTGGGCCCGACCACCCCCTACCAGTATATAGGCAGAACCCTGCATAGGTGTATATAAAATTATGCAGCCAGTTATTGTACTGTACTTGTGAATACAGCCATTAACCTATAACAAGCAGTATTCACCAAGACAATACAAAGTAAATCACTGTAACTAATCTTTCCTAAGGTAGCATATTGGTGCCTGTTATATCAATCAATCAATCAATCAATGTTATAATTTCTGTTCTGTTACATTAATATGTAATATATATAATCAGTCAATGAATTAATCAATCAATAATTATAGTGCACCATGCCATACAGCACTGGGACATACAATAGGCAAAGGAAACACTGCACATGAACATGAATCAATGAAAGCAATATCTTAAACATATTAGTAAAAAAGTTACATACATACGAAGTGTGAGCAATTGTAGTTTCTTTTTTTCTTTTTTTTATGCAAATGGTTGGCCAGCTCTCACAGAAAGGAGAGCATCTACTTTGAAAAAGATGGGGGACTTCCTAGCTAATTGCTCACTTATCAAAACTTCCGCTGAACAAGCCAAGCCTTTCCCTTATACGAAGGATAGTGCACCATACTACTATCACCTCCAACACGCTATGAATTTTGCACAACCCCTTGGAGACTTTCTATTCACATCCCTATGGGACCGAGGTATTCACACTCACTTCTAGATGGCTTCGAATAGCATTGAGTTCCGCATATACATGAGCAATGGCTTCATCTGGCATAGCTGACGTGATGTCAGGTGGGTGAAAGCGTGCCTCAACAACCTCTGGTCCAACCAAACTAACTTCTGGTGTAGCAGTCTCTCCCTAGAAAGCACGAGGTGTACAGCTAAATAAACTTGGAACACAATTTAGTTCACAGCGAAGAACACACTTTGTCTAGAAATAGCCTGTGGCCTTCGAACGCTTGCCATCCAGGATGGTGCATGCTAGTGATTTTGCTTTTCGCCGCCATGTTGTTAGGCGCCTAATTCGATCACGTGTTCATCACGTGTTGGCCCATCCAGTTGGTAAATAAAAAGGTGCGTGAACACTGAACTTTGATTGCTCGATTTATTACATTCTAGCAGAGAAGCATGCATAGGATAGTTTGTTTCTATGTCGCCACTAATTTGATCTTAGTACTTCGATTTTCTGTTGCAGTTACCTCCTTATCGTTAGAGTCCCTACTAAATGAGGAAAGCCAGTAAGTGATTTTTTTCCTGCATTGCATCTGCACACTATAGTGCGTTCTTCTTCAACGTGTGTTTTCAGCTGTACGATATACTGTACTACACAAGACCTCGGATATGTGCTGGTAGAAAATGAAAGCAGACAGCCTGACTGTGGGGACCTTCAAATGCAGGCTGTGATGCTGCAGTCTCGTGAACCAGACCTGGCTACACGAGACTATAGCTAGTACTACTATAGACACTCTATACTACGTCGTATAGAGAGTCTATGGTAATACTGCTCAAAGTAGCAAGATGTGAATTCTGTATTAGCCAACCTTTCGAAGGATCAATGCCATAGGATTTTTGTGTCATTTACACAGGTGTACTCAGTATGTGAGAAATGGGTTCTGTCCCAACTCTTCAGCGGAGTATGTGTCCTACCCTAACGCCAGTTCACAGCTGATGCTGACGTCACTCCTAGACTCGGCTAGAGCGTTTGTGGATGGAGTCGTGGATGTCCAGTCACAAGAGTGTGGAGTGGCAATGACAAGCTACTTCTGCGACCTCCTTTTCCCACCTTGCTCCAACGGCATGCGAAATACAATGCTGACCTGTCCCAACTGCATAGCAACATCTACAATCTGCCAACTGGTGTACCAGAACATAAGTGCCATCATAGCCAGCAGCAACATCTCAATGGACCCTCTACTGTGGGAGTTACTGCAGAGATTGGACAGCCAGTGTTTGTCAAACACATCAGCATGTCTGATGGGGCCTGGCATGGATCCAGGTAAGAAACTAGCATGGACAGCTTACAGGACAACCATACATGAGAACAGTTGCACCTCTCTATAATGAACCCTGGATACAATGAACTCCTGATGTAGCAACATAGACAGTAAAATGTACACCTCCTTACTCTATTGTAAGTGAACCCTGATGTGGTAAACACCCTGATATAGCGGTCCTGAGGTGGTACGCTATAGAGAGGTTTGACTGTATACATAATCACACTTACTCTGTTTGGATTGACGTACAGGGGAACCTCCGAATAAAGGACACTTTGGGGACAACATAAAGTCAACTGATTTGTTCTTTGTAGAGAGGTTTTCCTCTTTGGGAGGTGGATAATGTATCGTAGGAACTATACTGGGACCATAAGTTGTGTCCTTTGTAGAGATTTATTATATCATGACATTGTACTTATTTGGGAGAGTCCACTATCGGAGGTTTCAATGTACATATTCTATTCCATGAAATGTTTGAATCTCTGCTCTTATGTGGCATATTCAGTGATTGCGCTATGTATTCCCATTGAGCTGTGCTGTTGGTCGTAGCAGGGCATGTGGCTTCAACTGGACACTTTCAGACACTCTTGTGGTGTACCTATTCCTAAGGAGTAGTAAAGTGCAGTGGAATCTGGCTCTCTAGTCCAGCCATCTTGGAACCAAGAGAATTTGCAATAGGCCAGATAAGAGAGGTGGCCAGTATAGACAGCTCCACTCCAGTATATAAGAGACTTGTAGAGCCAAAGAAAATGGCCAGTTTAGACGGTGTACTCAACTTACAGAATCTCAGATTAGGGAGATTTTACTGTGCTTAGATAGAAATGTACTAACCACGAAAATCTGAGACGAAACATCGCTGTTTTGCCAATGTGCTATAAGGCCTTTTCTGGGAATTCCACCCTTCATCAGTAGCACTGGGCAGAGCAGTAACGGATGTTCCTTGGAAACCTCCCATCACGGGATTGGTCAAGGAAAATCTGAAACCGCTAGATGGTATTAAACAGACATCTTCACCAAATGCCTAGATTAACGCCAAGTACCGGTTTGTTAGCAGGTCTAAAGTATCAGCAAAGGGTGTAGTTGTGCTTTGACCATACTATAAAAAGCACCATCACTTTGCTTTGCTTGTTTAACGAACTTACTAATTTACTGTGCTTGTTTAACGCCGGAAAGGGTTAATATTTGCCCACCAGTTGAAGTTTATGCGTACATCTCACATGTGTGTGATTTGCATGTTGCCTGTGCATATTTGAAGATCTTTGTGTCTATTTGTGAGGATCCTTAGAGGAGTAGCCTTAGAGGGCTCCTGTTAAAGAATACCCTTGGGATAGGAAAAATGTTCCTGCTCATGTCTGTAAGGAATATTCCCCTACCATAGGTTGGGAAAATTTTTGCAACTCAAAATGCCACATCCAAAGAGAAACAAACATCTCATGTGTTTGTGGGAAGGCAAACTGTAACACTAACTATAGCATTTCACCATATTTACCATTCCTTATCCGAATCTTTTCCAGGGACCACACCCGCCCCGGGACTCCCCCTCCCCCTAGTGTACCTAGTGGGCGGGCTAGCTGCTCTGTTTATCATCATCATAGTAGTTTTGGAGGGTGTTTGCTGCTACTGCTGTTGTGTGCCGACCAAAATGAAAATGGCCGACTTTGAGAAAGGAGACTTCCATGTAAACAGCTCTATGAACTATGTCTATGGGCAGGGCACAATCAACGAGAGACAGTAAGTACACACCAAAGTTCGAGGTTCTTCTCACATGCTCCTGAGAGCTAAGCTGTGTATAGCCATATACGTACTCATGATTTTGCATACGTTGCATGCACGTGTATGCGCATGGTTGTTACAGCATAGTACAGTATTTTGTCCGTTTACCTATCATGTAAATCAGGAACAAGTGAAGGACTACGAGACCATGCATGGGGTCACTGGTTAGACAACTAGACTATGATATATTAGAAGTAATGTGTCATGGTGCGGGGGCAAAAGTTGGGTGGATCAAAGAGTACCGCGGGCTTACATCCACGATGTAGCCCTGCTACTCTGATGTAGCCCAGGTCAAGGGTTTGTCAATCTCCTGCCAGCCAAAACCCATTCATGCCTCATTAATTAATAATTGTCAATTGTCACATTTTGCAGTGTTTTGCTTCACCATGACACATAATTAATTGACCGAGGGCGCAGCCCGAGGTCAATTAATTAGCACTTTATGGCTGCTGTAGCACACCAAGGCAGGATACAACTATTACCTGTTCCACAATAGATACTGAAAAAACATTTCACATTATCCAAGTGTTCCAAAGTGCTTTGGTTTCATGTATTCACATGTATTCTAATGCATATCATGTGCTTAAGATAGCGGGCATTGTACATTCATCCTGCATGGTCCGAGCTTCCCAGCTAGACCAATCAGCAATCTGTTTTAACTACATATGTCTGGGAATTCCTAAGTGGGTACCAGATCTGTAGTTACTTATCTCTGGTGTGCAGCTTTGCTACATAGCCACATCCCTCATGTACAACTGGTATGTCATCACTGCATGCTGAAGCCCTGATAGAGCTTCGCTACAAAGTTCCAGTTAGCTGATTATTGGGAAGTGAACCTCTATGGTTGTTAATAGCAAGTATGCATGAGCATGTACACACATGCACGCACGCACGCACACACACACACACACACACACACACACACACACACACACACACACACACACACACACACACAACACAACACAACACACACGCACACGCACACACACACACATGCACACACACACACACACACACACACACACACACACACACACACACACACACACACACACACACCTCAATGTGTTCACATGCTCATGACATATTGTGTGCTGAATGTACAGTACATGTGACCTGTGTACGTACATGTAACATTGTGGTCTTTTCTATTACGCAACCACAGCATGAGCAGAGCATCCATGATAAAGCACGCCTTCTTTCGACGCTTCACAAGTTTACGGAAAACTCAATTTCAATGTGAGCTTGTTGCCTTTGTGGTGTGTATCATTGATGTAGAGTGTAAGCGATGTGGAGTGTGACACCTGTATTGGAGTGTGCTGCATATGGTAGGTGTTCCCTGTGTGGAGTGTGGTTTGTGTGGGTATGTTGGATAGGTATGTTGCCATGTGGAACGTGCTGCATATGCAGATGGAGTGTGCATAGTGTCCGAGTGGTCTTCATCCACAGCTACATCTACAGTATGTACGTATACCACCAATTGGGAATTTTGAACGGGCATTTTGTACTTATATACCAAATAAGAATTTATACCTGCCATTTCTAAAATGTCATAGTCACCATGGAATTCTACACTGCCTATATATTGTCCAAAGGGATCTAAGTACCCCAGTAGCAACTACTGGTTTTCTGTGTGTTGGAGCCAATGAACCTATTCAAAATATCACCATTTCTGTACATTAGTAGACGACAGCCTGAAGGGTTACCACATGACCTACATCATAAGGGGTTATATATATATATATACCTCCATGCATGCATGAAATATAATCTTCCTAATCTTATCTTGACAGTGTGTGGTTCTGTCAATGTTATCTTTCTTTGAATTCCCTCCAGCTAGCGAAGAAAGCCACAGTGGTTTACCAGAGCCTTACAAGTCCCTTCTTGCCCACAAGAAGCACCTTGTATTCCAGCACAGGAAGGTGTCTTTGGAAAAGTGCCTCACTGAAGGTGAAGCCCCATGCATGGCTCAATGGAAAACTTCCTTTTTGAAGGGGAATGCTTGTCTCAATCCCTGTACTAACCACACACCTAAAGAGTAACACCTCGGTCTTGTTCCCTTACCATCTCCTTGTAGCCTTAAACTGTCTTGGGATTTTATGATTTCAGGTTTTTGTGGGCTGCCTTGTACACACCCTGTCTAAGTGACTGCACAAGATTAAGCTCAACTGTATGGTTTAGTCCCGCGTAGCCAGACCCATGCTCGCTGTGACTGACATCACTGGGAAGGTGCCTCGCTCGGTAATGTCAGTCCCCGAAAATGGCTGAGCGAGATTGGATCTGAGCTGCGCCAGACTAGTATGGTTACCCTTGAATTTTCCTAATTTCTAGTGTTGTACTGTATGTACTGTACAGTACTGCTTAGTATATGCAAACTGGATTACAATAGGCAGCAATGAAAGAAATAGAGGTGTGACTAAAGTTTACACAGCAGTGGAGGCATTGTCCAATTTTGCAAGTACTCCAGCAGTTTTAATGCAAGTTCACAGTACAGCAGATGTGAAGCAGTGCTTGCAACTTCAGATATTAGACTTGGCTCTTGAATTCACTATATGTAACTGCTGATAGCAATCCTCATCACTCTCATCTTCATTTTTTAATGGCATGGTTTGTTGCCATCTACTGTGTGTATATGTCATGCCCATTATTTTTCACTTGTTATGATGTGGGTGACTGCCGTATGTTGTGTGTGCGCAGGTTCCATCAGTGGATTGTACTCAGGCACCTTGTTGGAACTAGGAGGTGGAAACGCAATCATTCCTTTAACTGTTGCTGTTCGGACTATTGATGGTAGGTTTTTCTGACCAGCTACCACCAAGTGTGGGTCGGATTGTTATGTGTGTGTACATATGTGTAAGTACGTGTGGAGGCCTGTTTTATATGCAGCATGTATAGCTAGGTATGTATGGATATGTGTATGTATGTCTGATGTGTGTGTATGTGTGTACGTGTGTGTGTGTGGGTGTGTGGGTGGGTGTATATTTTATTAGATTACAAACTTGGTTTTAACCTTAGCATTCAGCAGAGCAAAATTGCCAGATCAGTCAGAGCCACCATTTTGTTTAAAATGTCTGTGTACAGTATATGTATGTACGTATGTACATGTGCTGCGTGGAGCAGGTGACCATAACTTGTGTAATGGCCTCCCAAAATCAAAAATGTTTCCAGTGTCTCTGACATATGGTTGCGTCTTGTGTAGTCTATCAGCATAGCTTCAAGTTTGTGTGATGTGCTTTTCTCCCACTTCTACTGTTCAGTGAACCACAATGAAAGTGTTTGCATCCAGATGGTGGACGAAGTGTCCAAGATTGCTGACCTCATGCACCCCCATATCCTCAACCCCATCGGTGTGGCCATCTCCGTGGAGAAGCCTCTGTACATAGTCTACCCATTCCTGGAGAACAGGGACATTTTGACCTATTTCAGAATGCCCGAGAGTAGTCCAAAGAGTAATGTAAGTTGTGTATATATTAGGGATGGGTGATATTGGTTCCAATCAGCCACGATTATTGTCCAACAAAAATCACGATTATCATGATAACCGTACAGTACCGGAATGCTAAAGTGTATGTGTAAATGCAACAAACCACATGAAATTTGGATACACCTAACCAAATATTATCCTGACACTTGAATTTGAAGAGATAATAAACAGAATGTGCAATGATTATCCCAATGATCACGTTATTCTGATAATCACAATATCAAAATCACCGACGATATGATTATCATTGGAAAAAATATATCACAAGTTTCGCAATTATTGCCCAACGCTAGTGTGTATGTTACAGTATAAGTTCTTTCTTTTCGTTTGCTCTTTAACGTACACCTCTTACTTGCTGTAATAGCCCATATAATAGATAAATCCACGTTTTACCCTACACTTTGAAATGTGTGCACAAGCGTTTATATGTTGTCACAAGTTATGGCCTACGTAAATGCAGGACCGGTGCTCTAACAGTGTGCCATCTCAGGCATGATGAAACATGTGTACGATATGCATATGACAGTAGTGCACAAAGGCGTAATGAAACATGGGGGACCACACGCATATACTGTGCATATAATAACATTCATAGTATTCCGGTAGTAGTGCACAAAGGCGTAGTGACACGTGTGTGGCCACACGCATATGTATGTACATAACATTTATTGTGTTTCGGCAGCAGTGCACTAAGATCTTGAACATTATATAAGGTTTCTAATTGAGTGTTAGAATAACATTATGTTATGTTGTATTGGAGACACCCAAAATATTAGTGTGAATGTACGTTTAGGGTTGACAAGGTGAAAAGGTGAAATTCTCACCAGAGATATATGAAGACATATTCAGGCTCATATGTACCACCTCCTAATGGGATATGTGGATCCATGGCATTCACTCTGTGCATTTTTGTGGCAGTTTACGTATTATTTGAGAAGGCTTTAGTTTTGAGCGATTATACCACATTTCATGTGTACCAGTCAAATGCACCTCTGCAGATCAGATGCACCTCTGCTGATCAGATGTACCTCTGCAGATCAGATGCACCTCTGCTGATCAGATGCACCTCTGCAGATCAGATGCACCTCTGCTGATCAGATGCACCTCTGCAGATCAGATGCACCTCTGCAGATCAGATGCACTTCTGCAGATCAGATGCACCTCTGCAGATCAGATGCACCTCTGCTGATCAGATGCACCTCTGCAGATCAGATGCACCTCTGCAGATCAGATGTACCTCTGCAGATCAGATACACCTCTGCTGATCAGATGCACCTCTGCAGATCAGATGCACCTCTGCAGATCAGATGCACCTCTGCAGATCAGATGCACCTCTGCAGATCAGATGCACCTCTGCAGATCAGATGCACTTCTGCAGATCAGATGCACCTCTGCTGATCAGATACACCTCTGCAGATCAGATGCACCTCTGCAGATCAGATGCACCTCCGCAGATCAGATGCACCTCTGCAGATCAGATGCACCTCTGCAGATCAGATGCACCTCTGCAGATCAGATGCACCTCTGCAGATCAGATGCACCTCTACAGATCAGATGCACCTCTGCAGATCAGATGCACCTCTGCTGATCAGATGTACCTCTGCAGATCAGATGCACCTCTGCAGATCAGATGCACCTCTGCAGATCAGATGCACCTCTGCTGATCAGATGTACCTCTGCAGATCAGATGTACCTCTGCAGATCAGATACGGATCAGATGCACCTCTGCTGATCAGATGTACCTCTGTAGATCAGATACACTTCTGCAGATCAGATGCACCTCTGCAGATCAGATGCACTCAATAGTTAGGAATGCATACAAGCAATATAGTAAGGAGAGAAGGCATGTCCGACTTTCACGGTGATTTTGGTTGGGGTGTTTTTGTTCTGACATGGACGTTTCTCAAATAAAACTCTGAAAGCGTTGAGGTGTTATGGTTAGGATTTAGTATTAGTAAATGCCCACATACCAGGACCAAATAGAACTAGACGGACCTGATTCACGTGACAGGACATACAACTTATATGGTGATTTTACTGATACTGTATATGCAGTGCTTGAATGCACTCCAGTGCTGCTGATGTGGCTGTGGACAGTTAATATTCATGCCTCTGACGACCACTGGATTTTATTGAAAAGATGCATTTGTGCTTTACCAACTGTCCCAGGGGATGGTGTGCTGTGTTGTCAACTTTTGTAGTGTACATCTCTATCAATTTTGTCTTTGTCCACAAAAGCATATCCTGGGTGTATACTGAGTTCAAGTATTATGTGTAGTTGTGTGCAATAACTCATCAAAGCAAGCTCATATGTACAGTACATGTGGCGTATGCCTACAGATTGGTGGATTTTATGCTTTGTACAGTCAAATTTCGTTGAGGCAAACTGTAGAGGAAGTACAAAATTACGTAGTTCTCATTATCAGAAGTTCTTATCAGAACATGGTAACATATGTACAGTACTAAAGCAAACCAAACAGGGCTATGTAGGAAACAGATGTGTTTTAAGCAGAAATTTGCCTTAAGGATGTTCTCCTTAATGTGGTTCTACTGAATATAGGACCTCCTTGTCCATCATGTGTTGCCAATTGTGATGCTTGCTAGTGCTTGTTCTTTCTGCAGGTGATTCCCCGGATAAGCTTGATCTTCCAAATTGTTCTAGGGATGGAGTTTCTCTCTTCAAGAGGAATTGTTCACAGAAACCTTTGTGCGAAAAGCTGTCTGTACGTAATGAAATACTCACACAAACACACACACACACACACACACACACACACACACACACACACACACACACACACAACACACACACACATGCACACACACACACACACACACACACACACACACACACACACACACACACACACACACACACACACACACACACACACACACACACACACACACACACACACAGACATACCAGCTTCAATCTATGAATGAGCCCAGCTGGTTTGCTTTAATATGGCTTAAAGAACTCCCTCAAACCCCACATTTCACCTCAGTGGGTACATCCTTCCACTGAATATTCCTCTATTCTTCCATTTGTATGCCTGAATCGCTTAATATCATTTTTGCATGAACCCAGCATTGTCACATCACTTTCCAGTAGCTACATTGTCGCATGTGAACAATGAATTGAAGTTTGCTCATGTGTACATAGTGTGTATTTCCTCACCCTTTCAACGATATGGTTTCCGTCTCCCCTAGCGGGAGCTGATACAGTACGCACATGCTATTTAGCAAGCATAATGCAAGTAGGCTTCCTCATGACTCAACTGTTCACTGTTTACAGGTGGAGCTGTAGTCTACACATTCACAGACAGTGCAAAAATTCATTGTTGGAGGAACCACTGGGGCTGGTAGGGCAATGGGCTTAATGGTTCTCTTAACAAATCTTTAAGAGTACGTTGTCGATAGAGCTTTGTAGACTACTATCAGGAATGGTATGGTATGGTACCCATAGGCCCTGTTGAGGTGCCCCCACCCACTCGTATAGCTTTCTCTGGACCTGGGACAAAACACACACACTCAAAGGTGGTTGTACATGGACACAGTGTGTAGTAGCCCAACCCCAGGCTCTGTACATGCATGTACACACCAGTTGCCTTCATTGTGCCACACTCTTGAGGTTTGATGTACGTACAACTATAAAGAAC
>CAUJGJ010000001.1:1787500-1825000 GCA_963170055.1 Halisarca cf. caerulea
AAAATCCAAAGAAAATTGAAACAACTACATAAGGTACATAAAGTACAATATTATCAAGTGCACTAAATACTAATAATACCAACGCATATTAAATGAAACAAGGACACAAATTTGATGACAACGAGCTCACAAAAGCACACATTAGATTTTTATAGAGGGTTTCAAAAAAACAGAAGATGTGGGATAGACAAAAATGCAATAAATAATTACAGCAAAGCTGAAATAGTTCGTTGTTGAATAGGAACATTATTTAACGCTACGATGAGAGTTGGAACCATCACATTCTGATCAGACCTTCTCCAATCTCAGAGAGAAGTCATGGATTTTCCTTACTTTGCACCTTCTCTGCACTTTGCTTCCCTCTAGCAGTCTGCGAGGGGAGGAAAAGTGTCAAAACACAGTGAAACCTGACACTCTCAAGGTTCAAACAACAGTGGTCCTTGTAAACAGGTGGTCCTTACAAAGAGTGGCTTTAGTAGCACTGAAACAACATGTCAATCTAAAGTGGTCTCTGTGAACAGGTAGTCCTCAAATGTGGCAAAGAAGAAACCTCTACAATCCAACATTGAGTGGGCAACAAACAAGGTGTGCTGCGTTACAGAGATTGTTGGAGCATTAAGCAACTTTTACGCAATCTAACATGGCTACTGCACAGGGAATGTGGTCAGAATGTTGAGAGTGGTGAAAAAAACACTAAAGTCAGATATACGTACATCCATGCTGTTATAAACCCACACACAGAACTGCCAGTGGCTGGAGACAAAGGGGGAGGAGGGGGGATGCCTAGATACCACAGGATGGTAAACACTACTCATCAATGCTGAATGTGCGACACTGTAAAGCTTGAAACGATTAGGAGGTGCGAGGTACCTAACTGGAATCTTTAGACACTATTTGTCCATAAATTTGCCATAGGAGAAGCAAAACAATATAACATCTATAATTATAGAGAATGAGGGTTAAACTTGTTTGCAAATATTTGATCACTTCTTAAACTTGCCCAAGTTCAAACATGTGAAAGGTTTAAGTCGAAAGTCAACACCATTACCTTTCCTACAGTAAAAGGTAACTTTCAATGAGGAAGGATGTGTGTAAACCCACTGAAACAAAGATAGCCACAGGATAACCGAACTAGGTGCTTACGTGTATTAAATAAACACTTGAAAAGTATTTGAAAAGTACTGTAGGACCAAGAAAGTGTGCTAACATTAGAAAAGAAAAATTGTGGTCATTTGTTTCAAGACAAATGTGTGTGGGCAAACCCAAGTTGTGAGCACCTCCCACTGTGTTAACCACGCTGACCTATCACTTCACAGGACACTGGCACAGGTGGGAGCTAACATGGTGTTAAACAAGTCATGTACAGCTGATCAGCCACCGTGGGCTAGGTGGCAGAGTTCATGTGTGCACAATGTTTGTCCACGCCTGGACACCACGTGTACACGGAAAGGCTGCAGTACACACAATCCCACACTTGTAAGAACACATGCACATGTACACATTCACACACACACACACACACACACACACACACACACACACACACACACACACACACACACATGCACACATACACACACACACACACACACACACGCACACACACACATGCGCGCGCGCACACACACACACACACACACACACACACACACAGAAGGTACACACACAAAATAAGGTCAAAAAAATGCACACAAGCACATACATACAGTTCAGGATCAGTTGACTAGTGTACACTTAACATCTCACACTACACTAAGCCCTCAAAGACTGCATATGGAGTACGGACACCAACAGATAGGGGTAGGAAGGGAGGAAAATATTTCTTCCCTCAAACACCACACAACACATCACAGCTTGCAGACCTGAACAGAACATACACAATCAATCCAGATACAAACACTTTCAGCATTGACAAGCCTGTACACAGGGGGGGGGGGGGGGGGGGTCAAGGGGGTTCGACCAACCCCCCCCCCCCCTTTGTGCAGACATTGAACAGAATAAAAACCATTTCCTCACTGACACAAGGCACACAAATCAAAATTACACAGTAATTGTACAGAGTATCTATGATGTAAACCTCCCTTTGTGAACTCTGCATGTGGGCCTGATTTGCTGGAGATTTGTGAAGATTGTAAAGAGTATTTGCATTGACTTGTTCCCTTACCATAGAATCTGTCTTGAAATCATCTAACGTTGTGAATGATTTCAGTCTCTCTTGTAGTTCAGCACACACTGTGAACTGTTTGTGTCCCTATAGCAGTGGAGAAGCAGAGAGTGAGTGTGACAATAGTTGTCAGTGGGATTAGTCCATGGACATATTTGTACAAACACATCTGAAACGTATGACACACGCACACACACCTGATATGAAACAAACACATTTGCTATGAAACAAATACACCTGGTATGTATGAAACAAGCACACCTGGCACGAAACAGACACACCTTGTAAGAAACAAGCACACCTGGTACATGAAACCAAATTTCTACACCAACACATGTACTGCATATGTTGCAGAGTAGCACACACCAATGCATGTATGTATGCATGCACAACAGAGCAGACTCGAAACTGCACCTGAAAGTACTGTCAGACACACATAAAATAGAGTGCACAGAGTGTGCATTTATGTACCTTGTAATATTTGAGAAAAGCCCAAAACTTTTCTAGTCCATAAAGATGACCACTATCGAAATCTCTCAATGTCTCTCTCTGGAAGTCTTCAAACAAATCTGCCCTGAATTTCTTCTCTAACCCATAGCTGTAGTACCTGAATAGACACTCAAGCCCATAGCGATACCCCTTGGTGGCATCCTCCATTGCCAACTGCTTGAACTCCTCGTACATCTTGCGGTTGAAGTGACCCCGGAGGAAGAAGGACCAAAACCGAAACAAAGTGTTCATTTCTGGTGACTGCCCAATACCAAGGGCCTTTCTCTCTGCAATAATGGGGAAACAAACACAATTCAGTGACCACACAAACATAAGAATTACCTGAGCAATCCTAGCTACATTTGAGGTGCAGCACAGGGCACAAAACAATGACAATAGCTATCAAATATGATTAACAGGATTGCGCTCAGTATCACCAGTTTCTCACAAACCCACTGGCAACAGTCTTGCATGTCACACATCACAGAACACATGTCGGCTCAGCCGGAGAGAAGGTTTGACAGGGTTAGGTGAGAAAATGGTCAAGCAACAGGATAATAGTCAGCAGCACAGCCACCTGTCCTGGGGTCTCGGTAAGTCAACACTACAATATAAATGACAAGGGCCCCCACCAAGTGTCCAGAGGTGACATAAATCATGTAATTTTGACAACATTCAGGTTACCATGGTGACACACATAGTGGTTTATGTCCTACGTTCGGGGGGGGGGGGGTACATAGGTGGAGGAGATACTTTTAGTCGGGAGGACACAACCAAGGCAAGCTAAACTAAAACACATGTGGTTAAGAAAACTTGATCACATGATCATTATTGCACCATCTACAATGACATCAAGAAAAATGGCTTCCAATTTAGCATGGATTGCAACCTTCATTTTGTCTTTAATATTTCCTTAAATTGTGGTAGAGAAGCTTTTTAGAACTCAATATAGCTTCACTTATAAATGAAGGCTTCTAACATGCCCAGGTACTGCTCAGAATTAAGTAGGCAAAGGAATTTTTCAAAAGCCCTCGAAAAAAATGTCAGGGGTACTGCCCCCCCCCCCAAATAAAACTTGTGGGGGCACATGCCCCCTGTGCCCCTATGGTTCTGCTGCCTATGGGGTAGCTACCCAGGATGTGCCAACTGGTAGCAGAGAGAAGCCATAAGTATACACCCATGGTATGGCTTCTGGTCACCCTCAGTGCACAGCAAAGGATCATTTACACCTGAACACACCACAGACATCATGACATGCCAAAGGATGGCACCACAACACATCAATAGGCTGCCTCTACCCATATAAACACACATTATGTAAATACATACCCACAAAAACACATACAAATACACTTTAGCACATACAAAGACACCTCAGTACAGGCAGAGGCACCCAAGTACACTCATGCACATCTCAAAACACCCACAAAGCAGTTGTTTAAGTTAAGAGATTTATCCATTAGTCCATTAAGTCAATTTAACATCAAACACACATATGGGGTGGTATGGACAGGGACTCATTAGCACTGCCCAAAACAAGTGTCAGAGAAAACCTTAAAGATGAGCCAGTCCCAGGGCCAGCATATAGGGCCGGCATACAGGGCTGACATACAGGGGGCTGGCATGCAGGGGGCTGGAATACAGGGCCAGCATACACAGGGCTGGCATACAGGGCCAGCATACAGGGCCAGCATACAGAGGGCTGCCATACAGGGCCAGCATACAGGGCTAGCATACACAGGGCCAGCATACACAGGACCAGTATACAGAGGGCTGCCATACAGGGCCAGCATACAGGGCCAGCATACAGAGGGCTGGCATACAGGGCCAGCATACAGGGCTAGCATACACAGGGCTAGCATACACAGGGCCAGCATACACAGGGCCAGCATACAGGGCCGGTATACACAGGGCCGGCATACACAGAGCTGGAATACAGGGCTGGAATACAGGGCCAGCATACACAGGGCTGGAATACAGGGCCAGCATACAGGGCCGGCATACACGGGGCTGGAATACAGGGCCAGCATACAGAGGGCCGGCATACACAGGGCTGGAATACAGGGCCAGCACTACAGGGGTATTAGCATACAAGGCAATTGTGAGATGGGAACAAACTATACGTTTGATTTCTGAGGAGGTGGGGAAGAGGAGGAGAGGGGTGCTAGTGGAGGAGGAGAGGGTTGAAGAGTGTGTAATTGTATGCAGTCTTGTGGGAGGTGTGATGACAATACCTGACATGCAGGCATATTGTAGGAAGTGGGCTGAACTGGATGGGCTTGTGAGGAGGTGGAAGGATGGGAGGCGGCTAGTGAGGAGGATGGGGCCATGAGTAGGAGGAGAGGAGTGTAGGAACAGTAGTTCTCACAAAGGAATGGTTGTATCGACACAGGTGGGTCGGTAGGGCTGGTACACACCCAGATGGTCAGGCATTGCTTGTATTCTATGTAATTGGAGACCAGAGTGCAAGTACATCTGACAGCCAACACACGCCCTACATACATGTACCTGCTCCTAGGTCACATGGCGCACCCATACTCCAGCAGGGTCATAATGGCAGACTGGTGTTAACCAACACCTTGTGTGCATAGAAACTCCGAATAAAGGACACTCTGGGACAGTCTTTTTGTCCTTTGTAAGGAGATTGTCCTCTTTGGGAGGTCCAAAATGTATTGGAATTATAGGGATAAAATATTTCGGGACCTCAAACTGTGTCCTCTATAGAGAGATTGTCCCCATTTCAGTATGTCCACCATTGGAGATTCCACTGTGTGTACTCCTAGTGCTGCACACAATAACACGGCATAAGTTGAAAAGGAGAACTTGCAAAGGAGAATGGACCCCAATGTCGAAGGATGGAAGTAGCCCAAAGAGCACCAAAGAAGGCTATCAATCCTACACCAGCACACACGGTGCAGTGGGGCCTTGTGTAAGGTCCACCACCATGGGCAGAAATACCCACTATTGTGCAAAATTTCACGATAGTCGCTGTCTTACTATTCCACAAGTGCCAAGCCTGGACAGCTCGCATACACTAACACTTGGTTAATGGAGTCCCATCCAGAAACTTGTGAAAACATTTTAGACATGACAACATTCTTGATATGACAATGTCCCCAAAACAATTCACACTGTGCTGCAGCCTAATTAACAGAAAACTATGGTAATTAACACAATCACATTCTTGACTGACTCACTACTTGCTAGTCACTCTTATTTGTGTAGGAATTAATCTAAAAATGAGTGAAGAATATTCACACAGCACGTCATTTCTCAACCATCCCATCCTAGAGACCACAGTTCCACTTCCAAACACAGTGGAGGCTCTCTACAAGGGACACTCTGGGAACTGACAAACAGCCTGCTACATACAGTGGTTTCCACCATTCAGAGACTATTGGCATACATAAAAATCTATTGGGACACTTGAACACAGTCTGTTATAGAGAGGTTTTCACTACTGGAGGAGTTGGTTATAAGAGGTTCCACTGTGACAGACTGCCCCACTGAACTGGTTCCCTGAAATCAGGTCCCAGTGGTGATCAGAAATATGAGGTACTAACTACTATATCTGTCAGTAGCGACAAGGACAAAACTATGTTACTTAGTTAACCACACTTGCTATGAAAATAACTACATTTACCACTTACAGTTCAATTTACACACATCAAAGTTACTGCGTTTAGTGATAAAGTGTACAAAAGTATACTGACTTGCCTACCAAGCTGAGATATGCGTACTGTACGCAGTGTATGGCATATATACGTGCATAAAAAGTAACAAGGTAAGCTGGTCTTATAAGAGGGGTGGTACCGTGTAGGGGTGGTACCGTGTAGAGGTGGTCCCTCAAAGCTGGTCTGATAAGAGGGGTGGTACTGTGGGGAGGTGGTCCCTCAGAGCTGGTCTGATAAGAGGGGTGGTACTGTGAGGAGGTGGTCCCTCAAAGCTGGTCTGATAAGAGGGGTGGTACTGTGTGGAGGTGGTCCCTCAAGAGGTGTATGCAGCACTATGCACATACATACTGCTGTTGAGAGGAAGTGTACTTGTGTAGTAACCACAAATTTAAACAAAAGAACTCCTTGACGAAAACTCAAAACAAGTTCTACTGGAGTTATATTTCAAACCTAACAACCCCTTTGTACTACAAAATGTATCTCTTTGACATTTGCTGCCAAACCACAGTTACAGTAAGTTGTCAATGCCCACAACGTCTTTGCTGTTTAGAATACCTTTTAAACAGTTATGTCTGTACTTGTAGTATTCCTGTTGTCTGAACCCGTTAGCCTTCAGCATCATATGAGAAGGATGTTGGAACTTTGGTATGGAGTGTCCGGCTGGTGAACTGACAGGGTCCAACGAACTGGAAGGAGAGAAAGTGATGTCAGGAATAGTGATAGTTTTGGAGGAAGACCATGGATACTTGGTGATGTTACACAAACATGCATGTGTAACAGATGTATACGTACATGCACTAACTAGAGCACTGACACACACACACACACACACACACACACACACACACACACACACACACACACACACACACACAAGCACGCATACACATACAACACACACACTAACTAAAACACATACACACACACACACACACACACACACACACACACACACACACACACACATGTACACACACACACACACACACACACACACACACACACACACACACACACACACACACACACACACATGCACACACACACACCATGCATACACATACAACACACACACACACACATACACACACACACACATACACACACAGGGAGAGAGGCATCCAGATAGCTTTGGTTCACAACCAACACACAAATTCCACTAGATGCAGTTGTGTGCATGGCACATACCCAGGAATTAACCTATACTGTGCAACTCTATGACAAAGGCGAATACGCTACAATCCATCCACCTTACCTGGGTCCCTTGAATGACAATGCTGAAGGTTGTTGTTGCTGTTGTTGTTGTTGTTGTTGTTGTGGTTGTTGTGGTTGGTGTGGTTGAGGTTGCGGAGGTTGTTGAGGTTGTTGCTGTCCCTCTTGTGACGGTTTACCCAGTACCCATCCAACATGGCCGACAACAGGAGGGTTATCACTGTACTTGGTTTTCTGCTTGCGAGGTGTCTACAGAGAAAGAGGACAAATATGGAGTCACACACCAAAACCCTTCAAATAAAAGAAATTACTCTTCTCTTATCTACTCCTCTCATTAAACAGAAAAGAAAATTGAATTTTGTAATTAGACATGGATTTTGTGAGACAAACTAACAACTCCAAGCAGATGGCTCCTACCACAAAGGTTTTGGTCCACAAGGCAACAGCTTGGGAGGGGCAAGTGCTAGATAAAAGGTCACTTTTGAAGTGTGTGACAACAAGTGATTGTTCTTCCCTTGAGATAAAATGGCAGCTGTGTACAAGTGCTTGTGAAACCAACCGTGGGACTGCTGTAGCTATGTAATGCATACATGTTCCTAGTTTTACATCCTCTTTATCACACCCCTCTGCAGGTCTGATGATGGTAGGTGAAGAGCAAAGAAATTGCTGGCAACTCACTTTGTCCTTTGGAGGCTGTTCACAAGCCTTCTCTGGTAGTGGGTAGAACCGCAAAGGAGATTTGGTCTTATCGCTGGTTGGTGACAGGTCTGATAAGGTGGGGATGCGTAATGAGGACTTGTCCCCAGCTGGAGGTTCACTGGCCACAGTACTGTGGTCATCCATGTCGAAAAGCATGTCGTCTTCTGTTGCCTTAGCAACAGTCTGAACACCTCGCTGGGCATCGAACTCCTCCTGCGATATGACATCTAACTTCTTGTAGCTTTCCTGAAGAAATAGAATGTGTGTTGAGGAATACTCAAGCAAGGTTGTGTGTGTGTGTGTGTGTGTGTGTGTGTGTGTGTGTGTGTGTGTGTGTGTGTGTGTGTGTATGTGTGTGTGTGTGTGTGTGTGTGTGTGTGTGCGTGCGTGCATGCGTGCATGTGTGCGTGTGTGTTGTGTACAACTACTCCAGTGAACACAAGACAGACAACACGATCCACTCACCGGTTTGCTTCGGTTACTGCCATCTTCCGTAGTTAAGTCCTGAGAAAGGATCACATGGGACAGGGTGGACAGGACAGATACATGAGCAAGATATGTAAACTGTATGTACATACATGCATACCCACATAGAAAGCACACATACATACATACATACATACATACATACATACATACATACATACATAGAAAGCACACATACATACATACATACATACATAGAAAGCACACATACATACATACATACATACATACATACATACACATGTACATCAGTAAGGGGAATAGTTATTGGAGCAGATCACAGCCAGTAAATCATTAAATTCACGTGACGTTTTGACCCGTAGATCGTCATCAGTTGCATCTTCAACGACTGATGAAGATCTACGGATCGAAACGTCACGTGAATTTAATGATTTACCTCCTGCCATCTGCTCCAATAACTGGTGCCCTTACTAAATACTATGCAGCCATCAACCCCAACAGTATCATGTATGTACATTATCACATAAAAACTATGTGCATAAAAGTTCGTATGTAAGTAACAAATGTATTTGCTATTTACTATGAAAGAACATGACTATTCACAACAAAAGACCACATCACTCAAATTCACTCACGCACAGAAATACTACACTCAGCATGTGTATGTGTATAGTTCAGTACTGACATTTGAAGTTCAGAAATGATGGAATTGATACATGCTAGAATAGCAAGGCATAGCACCTAAAGTAACAACTACAATCAGCCGAACACTTTGAGTCTTAGGTCACTGTACACACAACATGTTCACAACAAGAGTGTACACACACAACAGACAAGTCAGCAAACACGCAGTACCTTTTCATAGAAGTACAGCCCGTCGTTGATGACGTGTGCGAGATCCGAGGTTATTCGATGCTTTGTGATCTGCGACGGCGTCCTGTCCCCACCTTGGTGCTTGCGTGGCATCTGTGTCACCAGCACTATCCTGTCAATTTTGTCATCATCAAACTCCTCGTCTGATTCATCACTGAGTACAGAATACACACGTGAAACATCTGAAACTGATACACGAAGTGAATCTTGTACGTACGTACGTATGTACACATATACGAAAACAATAGACAGAGTGTATGTTGTACTGTGTGTATGTATGTACAGTGAAACCTCTCTAAACCGAACTCTCTGTATTCTGAAAACCTCTCTAAATTGGACATGTTTTCAAGTCCTGCTCTCTATATTTGCTGTACATATAGAACCTCTCTAATCCGGTAACCTCTCTAAACTGAACCATTTCTTTGGTCCCAAGGGTGTTCGGTTTAGAGAAGTTACACTGTAGTAGATATGAGCTCCATTCACAGCTTATGCAAAATTAACATGTACGTACGCACTTAGAACAGAACACAGAATCCAAACACACATAATAGCTTTGCAGACCACAAGGTTGGAGAATGATATATGTCGGTAGATATGTATGTATAGGGGTGGTGGGGGCTGCATTTAACCTGTCAACCATTGAGACCAAGGGTCAGAAGTTTTAGGTCCCCTACCTCAGCACCAGAAAATTGGTGACTTGTATGTATGAATGCAATGGTGGTAGTGGTGAACAACATGGTTGAGGTGACCTCATACCTTACCCACAAATGTGCAAACATATTCCAACAGCATAAGTCATGTGCACACACACACACACACACACAGGGCTGTGCGGTATCACAAATTATCAGTTTCGGTATGTATTCCCTCATTCTATCATGGTATTACTATGATCACGGTATACTGAGTGCTGAAACTGTGGACAATATCCTAATGAATCCTTGTCACACAGATAAAATCATTCACAAACAATGACCAGATATGCTCCTTTTGCACCCATAGTCAGTGCTTCCACACTCAATAGTGTCAACAGATTTTGAAAACATCATCAAAGATAAAACTTCATATCCTTTAAAAATATCATACTATGCTAACTCCTTCCAATACTGGTCTAGCCTTAGAGAAATCACGGTATCACACAATATCACAGTACAGGAAAAAGTTGGTCGGTGTCTGAATATTGCACAAATAATATTGCGGTATTACTATTTATTCAGTATATTGCACAGCACTACACACACACACACACACACACATACACACACACACACACACACACACACACACACACTAACAACAGTAACAAGAACAAAACAACAACAAAAAACATGCAACCAACTCCATACACACTGTATGTAAACATACATATGTATAGTGTACATACAAACTACATTTGGCAAATGTAACCACCCATACTACGACACTGAGAACCAAGCTGACTCAGCACCACTCTCAAGGGTGGTCAGGTGGGGCCACCCCAGGGTACTGGGGATGGGCACCACATTGCTCTCTCACAGTTGTAACACACTTCCCACTATGGGTAGCAGCAGGAGTGCTGACTTCTGTGAAGGATGTACCACACGCACGCACGCATACACACGCATACATGCAAACACACACACACACACACACATACACACACATGCGCGCGCGCACACACACACACACACACACACACACACACACACACACACACACACACACACACACACATGCACGCACACACGCGCACACATACGCGTGTGCGTGTGTGCCCTTCATCCCCCGACAGGACAAATCCTAAACAAAGACCTGGACATGGTGATTATCCCTCTTCTTGGAATATGACTCGGATATAAAGAATGTTGGAATATTACAGAGGAATCACGTCACAGATGACCACAACTGTACATACGTACATACATAGCAATGAACACTCACTGGAATGGTGTGAAGTTCGATCCTGCATTCTCCCCCTCACCACCGTGTTGGGGAGATTGCTGCTGCTTGGATTCCGATGGCCAAAGGTTGACAACATGCTGCAGAAAGGGAGTCAGCGAAGAGAACATGCAGTACATCACATTTTTGGTCTGAAGTATGTACACATCATGAGAAAGTACTAAAGGAGTACTTTTAGTACTAAATGCATACAAATATAATGTTGACGCAGATAACTATATGCATGCATGCACACACACACATAATGCACACACACACGCACACACACACACGCACACGCACACAAACACACACACACACACACACACACACAACACATGCTCAGCTCACCCCCTGTTTAGGATCATCTTTGCCAGTCTTCCTTCCCTTCACTGTGACCCAGTCGTCCTCCAGTCTACCAGTCACTTCACCATCAGTTGGTGAGTAACCAAAACCGTCCTCAAATTGACCCGTTGCTTTATTCTGCTGACCACTCCCATCCAACAGTACTTCCTCACTGGGGTCATCAGGGAAGTTTCCAAACATATTTCCCTCAGGTATTCCCCCATCAGATTGCGGTGATGACGTCATCAGCCACTGCTCCCAGCCGAATGCTCGTCTTATTTTCTGACCAGAAATCTCCAGAAACCTGCTTGGAGCTATGCACTCGAGTATGAACTCCTGGTCTATTGATAAATGTCTCACACGATTGAACCTCGCAATGACAGACACATGGACAAAACCCTGGTCATCCATCTGCACAATGGAAAAGATTATGTGTTGAATGGTGCTCTGTGTGTGTGTGTGTGTGTGTGTGTGTGTGTGTGTGTGTGTGTGTGTGTGTGTGTGTGTGTGTGTGTTTACGCATGTGCATATGTATGAGTACATCTGCATACACATGTACGTATGCATGACAGTATGCCCTGACATGAGCAACACACACACACACACACACACACACACACACACACACACACACACACACACACATGCAGAAGGTTGTTCTATCTAGTACCATCAGTACAGATACCTCAACACTGTTACTCACAGCACATCCACCTCATCCATTTCTTTAAAGTGTGCATACAACACACAACAACACTTTTGTAAGGAACAAACACAAGCATACCTGATTCCTCAAGAAAATATCCTTCACTAAGTTTTCGTCGCTGAAGTAATACTCTATCTGAACTCTAATGTTGTCCGGTAGAGTCTGCGGCTGGAAGAACACTGTGCCGGGAGTGTAAGAGGGGTAGTACATCGGGGGCTGGTTGCCAAACATCCCCCCATCGTAGACACCCGGGGGGTAGGGGTATCCCCCGCCTCCTCCTGTTCCCCTGGGAACACGATCTCCACCTGTTGTGAGGTAGAAGAATACCATTGTGTGTGTGTGTGTGTGTGTGTGTGTGTGTGTGTGTGTGTGTGTGTGTGTGTGTGTGTGTGTGTGTGTGTGTGTGTGTGTGTGTGTGTGTGTGTGTGTGTGTGTGTGTGTGTGTGTGTGTGTGTGCAAGTTCTCTACAGAACACAACATGTAACTATGTAAGCATATGCCACAACAAACATGAACCCAGGTGCACCAGCAGTGACCAGGAGGGCATTTCTCCATGAAAATCGCCAGGGGATGGTGTAACACTGAGGCAGCAGTCAGTGGCAATTGATTTTTAAATTGAATTACCTTATCACATAATTAGCACAAGTTTCTTCCCAAGAAGAGCCCCCCTGTAGGGGATTTGGGAACTGGTACTACAGGGTTCAGTGCACACACACTCCAGGTGAGCACACACACTTGAGGTAAGCACACACAACTCCAGGTGAGCACACACTCCCTAGGTGAGCACACAGTCCAGGTGAGCACACACACTCCAGGTGAGCACACACACTCCAGGTAAGCACACAGTCCCTAGGTGAGCACACACTCCAGGTGAGCACACAAACTCCAGGTAAGCACACACACTCCAGGTGAGCACACAGTTCCCAGGTGAGCACACACACTCCAGGTGAGTACACAGTCCCCAGGTGAGCACACACACTCTAGGTGAACACACAGTCCCCTGGTGAGCACACAGTCCCCTGGTGAGCACACAGTCCCCAGGTGAGCACACAGTCCCCAGGTAAGCACACATTCCCCAGGTGAGCACACAGTCCCTAGGTGAGCACACACTCCAGGTGAGCACACACACTCCAGGTGAGCACACACACTCCAGGTAAGCACACAGTCCCTAGGTGAGCACACACTCCAGGTGAGCACACAAACTCCAGGTAAGCACACACACTCCAGGTGAGCACACAGTCCCCAGGTGAGTACACAGTCCCCAGGTGAGCACACACACTCTAGGTGAACACACAGTCCCCTGGTGAGCACACAGTCCCCAGGTGAGCACACACATTCTTCAGGTAAAATATACCCCTGAGGAGATCATATCAACATTGCAGCAAGAAGGGAGGTAGCTGCACGCACCACAAGGGAGAATTGCAGAACCGCCCACAATGGGACACTGGGACAATGGGACATGGCAATTGTATTACAGAGCATTCCATGACGTTATTACATTTACACAAATCGTTTAACACCCACATCCTGTTGCTAGCATGTGTTATAGTAATGAACAAACACACACAGACGCCAACACACACACACACACACACACACACACACTTGGAAACTTTCCCCACTGTTCCGAATAGCTTCCGTTTCTCCCTCTTCCTCCCCTCCACATCCTGGGGGGTTGTGAACCACTGTATTGTCCATTGGGAGGTGCAGAGTGAGGGGGACCATGTCGATCTCTCTCCTCTGCCTCTCTTCTGGGGTTTCCCCCACTGGACGTCTGGTACATCCTCGGACCACCCGGAGTGCGCCACTTCCCCCTGGAACTTCCTCCGCCCCCACGGTATCCACCCCTCCCCCGATCACTCCCATGGTCACGCCTATCTCGCTCACTACGATGTGAACCAGCTATTTCAATCTGAAGGGGAACCCAATTTGGCTTCTTGTTCCCTAAAATGAGATAAAAATAGTAGTCAACACAACTCTATGTTCCATTTGTCCATTTGCACCTTTACCAGTGCAGAATGCACAGAAAATCACTTCTAACTCATTACAAATGCTCACTCACTGGTACAAAACACACACAAACAGCTTTTCATGAACAAAGGCATCAATACAAACCTTTTTTCTTTGTTCCCTTTCCTTTCCCGTTCTTTCCGTCTTCATCTGTCAATTCTTGTTCTTCGTCTCCTGATTTGGCTTGGGGTGAGTCACCCTTCTTGACAGGTACTTCCTGTAGTACAACAGCCCGAAACCAGACAAGTGACAGGAAGTGGGAACATTACTGTTAGGGTGTAACAGGAAGTGGGGACAATACAGGAAGCGGGACAATACAGGAAGTGATGACATTACAGGAAGGGAGGGTACAACATGAAGCTGAAGCAAGACAGGAAGTGAGGACATAACAAAACGTGGTCCCAGTATACACATGTGCATGCCAGGATATGCACACACGCTCACACATACATACATGTACCCAAGCATGCACGCATGCACACCCACCCACCCACACATGCACACCCACACACCCATACACATGCACATACACCCACACTTACACACACCCACACCCACACCCACATACACACACACACACACACACACACACACACACACACACACACACACACACACACACACACACACACCACACACACACCTTTCCACCTGGACTCTGCATTATTGCTTGCTCCAATGATGGCCAGCTCCCAGTCACATCTGAGGAGGGATTCTACAAAGGCAGGCACAAGAACCACAATAAACCACATGACACAAGGGATACTGAGCTAGTACACATACATACATACACACATACATACATATATACGTTACATATGCACGTACGTATGTATACTTTGTCATGGGTCCAGTCAATGGCCAACTGCAGCACACACAACATATAACCTGTGGCACACACAAAACAACCCAACATAAGCACATATGTAGCTCAGTGGTACACTCTCGGGATATCAACTTTGGCATGGGCACAGAATATGGCTATTTTGTGATAGGATTAACCCTAATGCATGCATGTGTGTGTGTGTGTGTGTGTGTGTGTGTGTGTGTGTGTGTGTGTGTGTGTGTGTGTGTGTACATATGTATGTGTGTGTGTACATATGTGTGTGTGTGTGTGTGTGTGTGTGTGTGTGTGTGTGTGTGTGTGTGTGTGTGTGTGTATGTGTGTGTACGTATGTATGTGTGTGTGTGTGTGTGTGTGTGTGTGTGTGTGTGTGTGTGTGTGTGTGTGTGTGTGTGTGTGTGTGCGTGTGTGCGTGCGTGTTTGTGGTGTACGTACATTTATGCATGAGCAGGTGTATGTAACATTCTACACCATTGACATAACCCAAACAGTCCACTGCAGAGCAACGACTGGTACAGAAACAGCAACAGAAACCACCATTGCATCCCGACAGTGACTGGGTACACTGACATCTGCCAACAGAAATCTCAAACATGGGGAAAAGATCCATAACAGTCCAAAGCTATGTGGCACACATTCAGACAGTCTTTCATATGTACCTACGTATGTGCATATGTGCGTATTCTTAATTTTGACACATACGTACCAACTCACATCACTTTCACAAGGGAAATATGTACATGAATTAAAGCACCTCCAGTCAGACCATGGAGGATAAACTGCATGTGTTCATGTGTACGTACGTAGGTGCCAGATTGGGAGACTGCTGAAATAGTGAAGTTAAGGATTACTTGGGCTACAATTACAATACATATACAGCAAAACCTCCGAATTAAGTACACTTTGGGGACGTACACACACCCCCCCCCCCCCCCCACACACACACACTTCTTCATTACACCTTGTCCTCAAGAGAACCTTGGGCAGGACCCAGGCGGTACCCTGGGGGCAATATCATGCCAGATGACCCTGGTTTGGGTGGCTATTGGGTGTCATGGCTACTAGCAGCCATCCAAAGACACCTGGTTGACGGACACCATAGCTGTCTCTAGTTGTGGGGTTGTGCATCACCAAAACCTTCCCCCAAGGAGCCCAGCAAGTGAGGTGGAGAGATGGTATAGGCAGTGAGGAGCGACTTAAACGGATGAAGGTTGTTTCAGCTACTTCTCTTGAAGCAGCCACGTGGCAATGCTGTCATCTTGATGATGTCACACGCACGCACGCACCCCCACACCCACATGGATACAATATAAATGCAATAGCCATAAAGTGCTAATTAATTGACCTCGGGCTGCGCCCTCGGTCAATTAATTGGCACTTTATGCTGCTGTAGCACACCAAGGCAGGATACAACTATCATGTGTCATGGTGAAGCAAAACACTGCAAAATGTGACAATTGACAACTACTAATTAATGAGGCATGAATGGGTTTTGGCTGGCAGGAGATTAACAAGACCCTTGACCTGGGCTACATATAGGTTATTGCATGAGGTGGAGGTTGCAACGGAATTTCTCACCTGAGGCGCGAAGCACCAAGGGCGATAAATTCCATTGCAACCGATACCGAATCACGATAACCGCCTTACACAACGTGTGCATGAGCGTTTATTTTGAATGGCTGACAGTCGCTTCACAGTAGTTTGACGAAGATGCGGAACGTTGATGACAGATTGTTACCTCAAATCAACTGTTCAACCCCATGTTCCTTCGAATAACCGAAGCTTGGGCTATTGCTCACATAGATTAAGCGGTGAATCAACAGAACATGTTTCTCCGAATCTCCTTCGACTATCTATAACCAGACAAGGAATTAGCGATGTGAATTCCTCGTTTTATGATGGAAATATTAAAGAAGCAAGGATGACAGTTTTAGTCCGAACACATCGCAGTCTTTAGTGATGGGACTTCAGCGCCTATGTGATCGAGCAAGACTCTGATCGATCAATTTGCTTACCGATGCCCATTTCCACCATTTGCGCCAAGTTCTTGATTCAGAAATGAACAACTTGAAGAAGGCCAGGTACTACTGGACTTGAACAGCTAATTTGAGGTCACCCGTCTACGTATCATCGAGCTTTTTGTCTTTTATCAAATACTACTGTGAAGCGGCCATTAGCAAAACAGTCCTAATTCAGTCTTACATTCATCCTCAAAGCTTGTTGTGAAGATAAAACCTTGTACATGCAATAAGAGCCCTGGACTTACAGACCTATTTACAGGTCGATAAGAGATTTATCGACCTAACCACATCAAAAGAAATGCCCACACACAGTTGAATAAATCATAGTAGCAGGGCTACATCGTGGATGTAAGCCTGCAGTATTCTTTGATTCACCCAACTTTCGCCCCTGCACCATAACACATATACATACATATGTATACACACAATACACAGCCAACACATTAAAGATATATAATGTAAACACGTGCCAAACACACACATTATGTGCATGTGCACATCCTACCAAGCACAGTATGCATATGTTGAAGCCACTCGAGGAAGTCATGTGACCACAAGATGGAAGTCATGTGACCACGAACAACTATTGGTTGATCACATGATGTCTATCCCCACAATGGGTCCAACCTCAGACTAACATAATCCGTGTAGCCCAGACTGCTATTAGTCTGTGTAGCAAAGACTGCTATTAGTCCGTGTAGCACAGACTGCTATTAGTCCGTGTAGCAAAGACTGCTGTTAGTCTGTGTAGCAAAGACTGCTATTAGTCCGTGTAGCAAAGACTGCTATTAGTCCGTGTAGCAAAGACTGCTGTTAGTCTGTGTAGCAAAGACTGCTATTAGTCCGTGTAGCACAGACTGCTATTAGTCCGTGTAGCACAGACTGCTATTAGTCTGTGTAGCACAGACTGCTATTAGTCTGTGTAGCACAGACTGCTGTTAGTCTGTGTAGCACAGACTGCTATAGGCAACTCCTCCCATCCTCTCCTCCATACAGCTCCCCCCGCCCTCACCACCATACAGTTCCCTCCCACCCGCTCCTCCATACAGCTACTCTCTCCTCCATACAGCTCTCCTCACCTCTATACAGCTCCCCCCACCCACTCCTCCATACAGCTCCCCTCACCTCCATACAGCTCCCCCCACCCACTCCTCCATACAGCTACTCTCTCCTCCATACGGCTCTCCTCACCTCTATACAGCTCCCCCCACCCTCTCCTCTGTACAGCTCCCCTAACCTCTAGTCTGGCGTAGCTCAGACCCAAACCCGCTCGGCCATTCTCACCCGGTGACGTCAGTCCCCGAAAATGGCCGAGCGGGTTTGGGTCTGAGCTACGCCAGACTACCTCACCTCTATACAGCTCTCCTCTCCTCCATACAAGTTCCCCTCACCTCCATACAGCTCTCCTCACCTCTATACAGCTCCCCCCACCCTCCCCTCTGTACAGCTCCCCTCACCTCTATACAGCTCTCCTCTCCTCCATACAAGCTCCCTTCACCTCTATTCAGCTCCCCTCTCCTCCATACAGCTCTCCCCACCCGCTCCTCCATATAGCTCCCCCCACCCTCTCCTCCATACAGCTCTCCCCACCCTCTCCTCCATACAGCTCTCCCCACCCTCACCTCTATACAGCTCCCCTCACCTCTATACAGCTCCCCTCACCTCTATACAGCTCCCCTCACCTCTATACAGCTCCCCTCACCTCTATACAGCTCCCCTCACCTCTATACAGCTCCCTCACCTCTATACAGCTCCCCTCACCTCTATACAGCTCCCCTCACCTCTATACAGCTCCCCTCACCTCTATACAGCTCCCCTCACCTCTATACAGCTCCCTCACCTCTATACAGCTCCCTCACCTCTATACAGCTCCCTCACCTCTATACAGCTCCCCTCACCTCTATTCAGCTCCCCTCAATCTTCTTTACAATTTGTATGCCTGAGTTCCTCAAGCTAGGGTTGGGTAGCAGACCAATAATTATTTGAATCACAACATTTTTCCTGAGGTAATCACAATATTATCATTGGTGGGTTTTAACATCGCGACTATCATGATCACTGTATTAGGAATGTCACAAGACTACTTTCACCTCGTCTTAATACATATGCACACATTACGTCGTTAGGATTCAATTGTGATACAGTCATAACTCTTTAACCCGGCCTTTGATAATCCAGAACCCTTGCTATCCAGCCAGTAGAGAAATGTGCACCCAATGTGCAGTGTACTGTAAGAAGATTTGTTAATCCAGCATCCTCTTTAATCCAGCATCCTTAAGTGCAATGAATGCGGCCCGGATTAAAGAGTCACGTCTGTTTTATTGGACAATGTAACGTGTCGTTGTTTAAAGTCAATATCACTCATCTCTACCCCTGACTACCCCACCCCACCTCAATGAAAGCCAACATCACTCATCTCTACCCCTGACTACCCCACCCCACCTCAATGAAAGCCAACATCACTCATCTCTACCCCTGACTACCCCACCCCACCTCAATGAAAGCCAACATCACTCATCTCTACCCCTGACTACCCCACCCCACCTCAATGATAACTGCTACATCACCATCTACCCATGGTACAGTTCCCACTGCGTAATCGCAATACGAGTTTACAATGATATATTTACGACTACGATACGATGAAATTACTATCACGATACAGAGAAAAACAATCATCCTGTCTTCAGAATCTACCAAAAATTACGAAGTACTTTATAAACAGAAAAAGCTGCTGGTATCCAGGGTATATACATACGAGGAGGTCTGCAACTTCCGCTTCACGATATCATCTGAGATAGTGAGAGCCATTTTGGGCAAATTTCGCAATGACATATGATGGGCATATATAAACATGCATTCGCAATGAGACTCGCAGCAGACTCATCCTAGAAAAGTCACACCACACAGTCGCTGTTGGCAACCAAACATAAGAAAGTTGATAATTATGTCTTATGAGCAATTTTTGTAACTCGATAACAGTAGTTTCGTCATTTGTTTACATCTGAGCTTCCATCTTTGACCAAGTCGCTGAACTTCGACAGGCGTCCCAATCCTTCATTACTCCATATGGAGTTTGCCCTTTTGTATTTTTTAAGAAAAATATGTTGTTTCCTCTTTTTGTAGCGCTTTGCCCTTCGTTCTGCAGTTTTGTATGAGTACATGGCATGTTACCGTACTTCCTCTAAAGATTCGGAAATCTAATTTTCGACAGGGCAGCCGAATTGTACCTCCAAATACTTCTAAAAATTCGAATTTAGCACGACTCTAATATTCGAGGTAGACCCTCTAATTTCGACAATCGATTTTCTGTCTTCTGCCTTCTTCTATGTAACAAACAAATTCTCTTCCCAATGTCAGGTTTCTAAACTTGTTTGTACACATAAAATGCTAACGATGGAAACAAACGGCGATGTGACGTCAGCCATCTTAAACAAGAAGTCCCAAAATGGCCGTAAGAACGCAAACTTTGTTCTTCGTGAGGAGTCTCTAATTTCATGACGAGTCTCTGATTTTCGCGAAGCGCCTAACAACAAGAATACTTAACCTCTTAAAATTCAAAACATGTCATTGGAAACTACTAAAATAGTCCCGAATTTTTAGAGGAAGTACGGTAAGACCCTTCTTGCGTCATAGTCCGCTTTGCATAGTTGGAGTATGTACATTTCTTCTTTGCTCAAACGTGAAATATTACCTAGGAAACCCCCGCAGTGAATGAACGAGGTGAAAATAGAGATCTGCTTTGTGTTGCCTTATTTTTGCAAATGATGATAGAAATACGATTTCATCGTAATTGTCATTTGATTGTTAAATGATGATTTTACCATCACGAAACTATGAATTTACAATCATAGTGCAATGGAATTGGATTATGCATTAGTCAAACCATGGCTCTTTGTGGTGTCTGTCATTTAATCACATGAGTGAAGCGAGTGTGATGATGCAATGCCACAAAGTGCCATAGTTTAACTAACTTAGCTAATGCTTTCCCACAGATTGGCGCAGGAGGTGTGTATACCGAGTAAACAGTTGGCTAATTCAGATCCCAGAGATGGCCGAACATAGCTTTTTACCGAGAATTTTACCAGTAAACTACAGATCGTATGCATCGTCCCTAGGCCTTGGACCACCAGTCACGGAATAGGCATCCTCTGAGACCAGGGCGACTTCTTGCCTGAAGAAACGATTGAAAAGGAGTTGGAAAACGCAAGATATCGAAGCCCAACAAAGAGAAGCAGTTCCGATCAACCAATTTCTCAATTCGTTCAGCTGTTGCCTGGCCCTATAAAAAAATCTGCATTTGGCATAAAGAATCCGACAAATGAAAGGAAGTACAAAGAGAGCATTCAATGAAGGGCTGCATGCATGGTACTTTGCCTTCGCTCTTCGCGTACGTAGAACTTGCAGTTGATCTCTTAATCATGTTTGTCACTTAGCTACAAGTGCACTGTCCTCCTAAGGTCACATTTATCACATGGTTTTAATCCATAACACACTACTCCAATAATTAATAACACAAGGATTCTTATGTTATCCAGTGTATAATAAATTGAAATAACCATGGTACACACACACACACACACACACACACACACACACACACACACACACACACATACACACACACACACACACACACACATGCACACGCACACACACGTACACTACACACACACACGCGCGCGCACACACACACACACACACACACACACACGTGTGTGTGTGTGTGTGTGTGACATCCCCAACGGCTAATCAACAAACCAATTACTCCCAACCTGTGTAGTACACATGTCTTTCCAAACATAGAACACACAATACACACAGTGTACACACACAACCTAAGCATCTCTATAGAATACACACAATACGTTCATCACACAGAGTACATCCACCACATACAGGAGACAATCACCACACACATGTACAACAGGCAATACAATACACTGAAGTACAGCACAAACAGTTCACATTCAGACCTAAATATCATGTGAAGTGTGGATAAATCTAATCTCTGGGGTCAGAAATATTGATCCTAAACACCTGGATTCCAGTTTGACTTATGCAATGAGTAGATGCTGATGACAAGCAGGTGTATGACCCCTCCCATCCCCTCCCCTATACATATGTTCGCATGTACAACACAACATGCTACTTATAAAGTACAGACTGCGGACACGTGTGTCCACACACATGCATGTATGCATGCGCGCGCGCACACACACACACACACACACACACACACACACACACACACACAAGCTCCTCTGATTCAATACAAAGATGCCAATAGCCTAAGCATAAGGCACTCATTGCCACTCAACATTAGTGCAGGACACCATTGATTGCAGTTGGGAAGGGTACACAGGGTTTAACGAAGACACAACATTAGTCACGTGAGAGGTCAAACAGACACCACTCCATCGCCTGATCAGACTATGTACGTACATAGGGATTGCAAAACTAACACGCAATGTTTATGCATGCACAGTACATACATACATGAGTGTACACGTGTGCACAGATGTATGCGTGTGTGTATACGAAAATTGTGGGTGTGTATACTGTCCATTTACATACACACGTATGTCTTCACAAACTCAGCTCCAAACTAGGAGCTATTGAATTCCAAACATAGTGCCCGCGTATTAAGGGCAGACTGCACACACATATACACACAGAGAACAAGAGAGACAATGTGTGCCGGTAGCAACGGAACATCAGACAAAGAAGTAGTACCTTTGGGCTTCTCATCTCTATGGCTTTGCTGGGAGTACCCGAGTCACTGTCGATGGAATCTACACAAGAGAGCATAGGAAGAATGAGAAGTGGTACAAACAAAGGCTGGTGGTGCAACTACGTACATGCATACATATTTAGTATGCTGCAAGTTTGAATACCCACATGTCCACAGGCACAAACCTCTATCTAGCAACTGTATTGGGGGCAGGGGTAGGGGCAAAAACCATTCTTGCACACACACAAGACTGCCACATCAGTGCATAATGTACGTACTCGCGCAGTTGGGGGGGGGGGGGGCTGACATCCCATCCCCAAATAAACTCTGGTAAGTGTATTTACATTTGCATGATTAGATACGATGTAAACGTACGTACGTACATATGTACATACGCAGATGCTCTCATGATGATTCTTCTGAGAGCATTTATGTACGTAAGTGTAGAATTGCTCTATAGCATATATTGTATGCACTTCAGCTGAGTCTGGGAGGCCCACAGCTTACGTACGTATTTGGTGAGTATGACAGCAAACTATAGTAAGAAGTAAACTAGCAGAAATTTATTGAAGATTTTCAGTACATACGCATGTACATATGTACACATGTACACATACGATGAAAGACAAACCATTGATTTTGTAAACCTGTGTGTGTGCGTGCGTGCGTGCGTGTGTGTGTGTGTGTATTAATGTGTGACATGTACGTACGTAAACGAGAATCAAATGGAAAAATATATGTACGCATATATAATACATACATTGGTGAATGTAGTGATGTGAAACAGTTGTGACATGTAAAACACTGTGTGGCACTATGCCTCCAAAACTGCTGTGGAAACCTCTGTACAGGTACACACATATGTACTCGTGTATGCAGATACATGTAGTGCACAAGTGAACACCCATCCACTTCCACATTCACAGAATATTATGTACCTGAAAACAGACAAACAACATATAAGTATGTACGTACACATGTACATATGGTTGTGCATGCATACATATAAACATGCAGTGTGCACATGAACACACATGCACACGAACACAAGCACACAAACAACACACAAAAGTACATACATACGTGCATACAGTACACATGATCGCCATTCACTACACTAATGCTTAGTACTCTTCTTCTGATTGATCACTTTTGGAGGTGTTCTCAGGGAAATGATACACAGAGCTTTGCAATGAGGCTATTGCGCATTTAATCGCTTTGTCCAAAATTTTGTCCTCGCAGTTCAATTCTCTCCTTGGATCACTTCGTGAGTACTCACTTTGAGATTTCAGTCTGATTTAGTTTGAAGGATGCTTATTTCGCTAACCCAAAACCTGTCTTCATTTACCGCCATCTTACTTTTTGGCAGGGCGGTTCATATTCATCATGTTCACATATTCGACATAGCAGAACCAATTCGGCACGGCTGATCATTGCCGATTTGCGCCCAACAGGCCCAAATCGGCAGGGGGCAAGATACAGCATAACAGTACAACTATTGCGACAGTAAATAAAACTGCGCATTACACAAAATAAAGAACAATGGTTGCTGAATGCACCACTGCCTGTTTGCAGTAAATTTTCACAAGGAGTGAGCAGAGTACACATGCGTACATAGACGCCCTCAATATTTTGGAATAGTTCACAGACAATTATCAACGTAAAGGCATACATGATTGCATAATACCATGTAGCACACCACAGGACACTAGTATCCAAGGATATCCCAGTATATCCAAGCATATCCAAGCATACGTACGTATCTATGATCCAAGTAATGAGTAAATTGCTTGACATGCCAGTTCTGCAGCTGTAAGTAACAATGGCTGCTAAATACACCAATATTTCAAAGGCCAGCAGTGATCATAAAAAGTTGCAAACTTGCAAACACACACACACACACACACACACACACACACACACACACACACACACACACACACACGCACACGCACACACGTACGTATGACAAGTGTATGGGTCCCTCTTTCTTTTCTGGATGCCACTTATAGTAGTCTCTGGCTAAAGGTTCCCCAGATTAAATAAGAATACCTGATACCTAATAAGTACTTATTCATACATATGTACGTACATATGTATGCACGCACATACGTATGTACATGCGTAAGAATCTGCATAGAGATCTCAAGATAGATAGAGTACATACGTATGTATGCAACATGGCACATGTGCGTAATAAGGTGCGTACGTAGATGTACTGCACCCTCATCATGTGACAGAGTACATGTACACCATGGCATACCAGGACACCTCCTACACACACCTCAAATGCAAACAACACATGTGATACACAAACAGGACATCTTTACATGTAAAAGAACATACGTTCACATATACAATGGGTTTAGTCCAGGTGAGCAGAAGGGTAAATCAGGTAACCATTGGTTACAGGGTTAATAGTGTTCTGTGGTTGGTGGAACACAGTACGACAAATACAAATATCTTTCTCTGTAACATACATACATGTATGTACGTACGTACATGCATGCAAGGATTAACATTGCAAGTTCAGTCAAAATTTGATCAAAACTACGTACGTATATGTGTACTTTAAAGTAATACGAGTTTAGATATGTAGATAATAGTGAAAATCACAATGAAAACACTTAAAACACACATGCACACACACACACACACACACACACACACACACACACACACACACACACACAGCCTACACAACATATCTCAATGCCACCATTTTCTCCCCCCCCCCCCCCAACATTAGAGAACCATAGCGATATTCACAAGTTAAGCAGAAACTCCTGGGGTAAGATTCTTCCTGCATATTCAGTAATGCGGCGAAGTACCGCAACACGTTTTTCCTATTATACAGTACATCTGAATAATAATAGCAAGTATGCAGCACAGAATATGTATGTATGATGGTATATTGCCAGCTGATATACGTACATACATTAGGGTTTCTACAAATAAAACTATAATACATAATATACAACACACACACACACACACACACACACACACACACACACACACACACAAGGCTAATACGTATGCATCACAGCTGCTACCAAGACCACATACGTAACTTTGAACTTGCTGTGGAAATCTGTGTAGCCACAAATAACACACAAATTGGAGGCAACATCAACAGATGGAGCCTGGGGACCATGTACGTAACACAAATTTGTCCGACTGGAAAACTAGGATAAGGTGAATGGCTTTCTCCATGCCCATCAACATCAACTCATTGCACAATAGCATACATATGTATGTACGTATGTGCCATACTTTGTGTGAGGCACAACTTGCATTATTCATGGGTTGGACACTATACTTGTGAAAGTTTAGCCTTGGGCTCTTGTGCAATCAAAAAGCAGAGATGTCTGCAAATATCAAAACACTCAATCGATATTTCAAGATCTGCAAAAGTTTCAACGAGTGAGAATGAGAGCACGCACGTACAACAGGAGAATAAAGTTCTGTTCAATAAAAGTTCATCCCCATCAGCTTAAAACTGACATCTCCAGCGATTTGACTTGTCCAGACTCCACTGTGCGTATGAATGTATGCAAATGGTACTTCAATCCCCTTCACACAATACAATACAGTACGCACAGTTGCAACAGTGTGCACTGATGGATACATGCAGTATATGTACGGACGTACATACGTGTACTGACGGATGACGCAGAGCCAATAGTGTAACAAACATGCACACAAAAGGACTGCTCAGTGCCATGGACATTCCCTGGCTGGTACCTCATTCAGTGGAGGGGGGGGGGGGGGGGTTTCTTGTATGCACTAGCTGAAAACAACTGGCACAACACCAAACAATTCAGGGACTGCTTCCTACCTTCTTCAGTGGTAGGGCAGCTCAGTTTGGATGGTGAACTCCAGAAAAAATGTCCGCTATGGTGCCACCTTGCTGTGCAAGTCTTTTCTCATACAAAAAACTTTTGATTATTTCAAGTATTCTACTTTGGTCCGAATAAAATAGTTCACATAGTTTCCTGAGTCCAATATCACAATTGAGACCAACCTAAAACTTCCCAGACATCACCACCAACACTTCCCTAGCCCATACCGGATGGCTACTTATTCAACAGTCAAAACCAACCTACTTCCACTATCACCAGCATCATCGGCACCATCACCAGTAGCACTACTACCATCACCACCATCACCAGCAGTACTAGCAGGAGCACTACCACCACCATCACCAGTAGCACTACTACCATCACCACCATCACCAGCAGTACTAGCAGCACTACCACCACCATCACCAGCAGTACTAGCAGCACTACCACCACCATCACTGGTAGCACTACTACCATCACCAGCAGTACTAGCAGCAGCACTACCACCACCATCACCACTACCACCACCATCACTGGTAGCACTACTACCATCACCAGCAACATCACCATCACCAGCAGTACTAGCAGCAGCACTACCACCACCATCACTGGTAGCACTACTACCATCACCAGCAACATCACCAACACCAGTAGTACTAGCACCAACACCAACACCATCAGCACTATCACCACCATCACCACTGTCACCACCATCACCACTGTCACCCCCATCACTGTACCTATTATCCTCCTAGCATCCTACCAACACCACTCCACAGGGCAGTACAGTTGCAGGCAGTTGAAAGTTCATGATGGAGGAAGTGCCCATGCGGTTCTAACACAGCTTGAATTCACTAATAGTCTCTTTAGCCTCAATTTCCTTTTTGCGCTGCACACCAAAGTACAGTGCTCCATTTGGGTGTGAAATGAACCATACACAAACACACACACCATACACGGTGTCATTTCCTCAAGTGTATGCACTATAGCTGAAAGAAGAAATTATCGACCGAAAGACACACAGAGCGAGAAGTGCCCTCGCATGCATGCGAGCATTACCTGGCACTTCAGGCACCAACTGTCCTCATTATGACTGGCAGTCTGAACTTTGACCATAGGTAGATGTGATACTAATTGATAAGGCTCTGATAGAGGACTTTGTGAGCTGCAGGAGTGTGCTCGACTGGAGGGATGGATACCACATCACACCACATTGCACACACATACATGGTACATACATGCACGCACACACACACACACACACACACACACACACACACACACACACACACACACACACACACACATACACACACACACACACACACACACACACACACACACACACACACACACACACACACATACACACACACACACACACACACACACACACACACACACACACACACACACACACACACTACCCCCCCCCCCCCCACACACACACAGGTCGACTTAGCATACGATACAAACACCCCTATACGCCGCACGATACACGCAGCGGTACACAAACAGGTGGGTGTGACGAACTGAGGACAGAAAAGGGTTTCTGGTCGACGTGTGGGTGCTCTACAGCTAAGAAACGCCTGAAAGGTTACCGAGAGGGGCGCCATAATACTACTACGCCGCGAGGCACATTGTTGACGAAACTGTAATACAAGAAGAACGCAAATAATAAACAGAAATACCTTTCTCCGGTTTAGTCCATGGGTTCTTTCTGTCTTTAGGAGGGCTTTGCTTCTTCTCCGAAAATGTCAGATTTGGATCGGTTTCGTTAACATCTGGGCTTTGGGGTACTAGTACTTCAGTCATTTTGGTACAAAATGTTCCAAGTTGGACGATGAGACGAATAGGAAACGCGGACTGAATATGATGATAGACGCGAAAACACACACAAATAGACAATCGCTGGGGACAGCCAGGTAAACAGAAATGTTTCAATAAGTTATACTCGAGCTAACAATCCACTTTTAAAACCTGTGCAATCTTCAGTTGTTCAAATCTTGATCAAACACGAATGTATAAAGGTCACGGTTCAGGAAAATACTAAAGAAATTTGGCTAATAGTAGTTGACGGAGTAAGAAAAGGCAGATTACAAAGTCTTCGGGTGATGCTCCAGAAGGAGTTGAAGAGAGGATGTCAACGGAGTGCGGAAGAATGGCCCCGAACGCAGATATTGCCACTACTCTTCTCTTGTCTTGGAGCACACACAACACGTGGTCGGACAACACGGCATGCGCCGAGCACATGACCCGTTGGCACACCCTCGGTAAGGATATTCATTGATTACCTTGGTAACCTCGGTCGTCCCGCCTTCTCAATACTGTTCCTTGTCTTTCAGATCTGCTCAGCTGAACTTTTTCGTCTAGCAATTGTTCGGTACGTTTAGCGCGATTTTTTTTTAATGTATGCTACGTTGTTATCGAAAATGTTCATAACAAGATTTATTTTATGCAGGCATGAACGAACATCTGAAATATCTCGTGGAATGCCTAAACAGGCCTCCCTTCTCAAAGAAATTCACACTTTTCTCCTTTGATTCGCTGGATTCGGGAGTTCTTCTTCAAATAGTAAATGATGTATTGACCGAGATTAGTCCCGACGACAAAATGGACTTGAGGGAAGAAGCTCCCGAGCAAACTGTCTACAGGATGCTGTCGTTATTGCATGTGCTAAAGTACAAGCCAGAAGTTGATGCCAGCGCGTTTAGGCAAGGGCTGATGAGTGGAGAAAAGCCCATTGTGTACCCTTTGCTACATTGGCTCCTGAAACGCACTCCGGATTTGAAGAAACGTGCATACTTGGCCAAATACCTCATGAGGATTGATGTACCTGCGGATGTCATGCAGGATGACACAGTGGCCGAGGTGTTCCAGCAGTATGAAACTGCTCTCCAGGAGTTTAAGGAGGTCCATAAGGTTGTTGAGCACAACAACTCGAGTAGCTTCTCTGTCGGGGAAATACGCAAGGACATCAGTAGTATGGAAGAGGAGAAGGAGAAACTACAGCGAAGAATCGAACGGTTGGAGAAGAAAGCATCTTCTATTCCAAGGAGTGAAAAACTTCTAGTAGCTGCTCAGAGGCTAAGAGTGGAAAGAGATCGTGAGGTAGAACTAGGAGAATCATTGAGGGAGCAGCAGAGCCAGGTTCTCCACTTGCAGTACAAGATCGATAAACTTTCTCATCAGCTGAAAGACTTACAAGTGGCCGAAGTGGGTCTTAGCGCGAAGGTAGTGATGGAGAAATTGGAAGAGGAGAATCGACTGAACCGCAGCCTTGCACAGGATGTGCTCCCTCAGAAAGTTGCTGCACAGAAGAAAATTTGCCGGGATTTGGATTTGGTCCTCTCAGATCCTGCTACTTCTGAAGCTGATCTGGTGAAGATTAAGGAGCAGATTGACGATGCCCTGGCTGAGGCTACAAGTCTTATGGAAAAACACATGCCAAGTAATGACCCCATACAAGCCAAACTTACCCTTTTTCGTCAGCAGGCAAGTATTATTGCTAACAAAAGAGAAACAGCTCAAAATGAGTACAGGGCAGCAATGGAAGAACTGTCTCAAGCCGAAGGAGAGTTGAAAACGAAACGACAGCAATTACAGGAACTTGGAGGGGAGGTTCTGAAGGAAGAGGAGTTCAAGCGCTACGTTTCTAAGTTGAGGACACTCAATACAACATACAAACGAAAGAAAGCAGAATTGTCAGCTATTCAGGCCGAGTGTGGAGTGCTCTCTAGAACAGAGGCTATATTGGAATCTCGCAGAGAAAAAGTGCATCAGATGTACAGCGATCTTGAAGAAAAAGAAGGAGTTTCTGGCTACAAGGATGCTCAGGAGAATCTTGAGAAGGTTTCATCTGTTAAAGAGGATTTGGATGAGAAGAAAGGGAAGAGCCTGATGGACATGGCTGCAGGAGTGGAGCAACTGAATGAAAAGATTGCTAGCAAGAAAGCCTCCCTAGCGCCCATCATCAGAGAACTCCGCCCTCTGAGAGAGCAGAACCAAGAGCTATCTGCAGATCATGCTGAAAAGAAAGCCGCATATGAGAACCTTGTGGCAAGTTTTGAGAGTAGGCGGTCCCAACTCGAGCACGAGGTAAGGGTGTTTCGTGAGCAGTGCCTGCAGGAAGAAAGCCGTTACCACTACCTCCAAGCCATGAAGAAGAGTACATTGATTCAGCAGCAGCGTATTGCCAATGAGATGAAGATTTACACTGCTGGTGAAAGTAGTCGGCAAAAGACACTGCGGGATCAGTATACACGTAAGATCCAAGAACAAGAGAACATCGGTCGAGCTCTCAAAGACAAGAAGAAAGTTCTCGTGGAAACACACCCACACGCTGTAAAGCAAGTCAAAATGTGGGATGATTTGAAGAAGTTGCTTGAGTGCAAACGAGAATGTTTCGTACAGAGCCAGATCCACAAAGCTCAAGCAGCAGCAGCACAGCAAGCCATCTTGTCACAGGAGAACAGACTCGTACTGTCATAGTCGTCACTGAAACACTTTTGTGTCAAGATCATGTGTGTTTGTACATATCAAGTTCAATGTGTTTGTAAGTGTTCTGTGTTGTACACATGATCTCTGCTTATGAATGTGGTCTGCTGTAATGAAAGTCATCATAATTTGTCATTGCATGCGTGTATACAGTGAAACCTCTACAATAAGGACACCGCTGGGACCACAGTAAGCTGTCCTGTACAGTGAAACCTCTACAATAAGGACACCGCTGGGACCACAGTAAGCTGTCCTGTACAGTGAAACCTCTACAATAAGGACACCGCTGGGACCACAGTAAGCTGTCCTGTACAGTGAAACCTCTACAATAAGGACACCGCTGGGACCACAGTAAGCTGTCCTGTACAGTGAAACCTCTATAATAAGGACACCGCTGGGACCACACCGCTGTCCTGTACAGTGAAACCTCTATAATAAGGACACCGCTGGGACCACACCGCTGTCCTGTACGGTGGAACCTCTATAATAAGGACACCGCTGGGACCACAGTGAGCTGTCCTGTACGGTGGAACCTCTATAATAAGGACACCGCTGGGACCACAGTGAGCTGTCCTGTACGGTGGAACCTCTATAATAAGGACACCGCTGGGACCACAGTGAGCTGTCCTGTACGGTGGAACCTCTATAATAAGGACACCGCTGGGACCACAGTGAGCTGTCCTGTACGGTGGAACCTCTATAATAAGGACACCGCTGGGACCACAGTGAGCTGTCCTGTACGGTGGAACCTCTATAATAAGGACACCGCTGGGACCACAGTGAGCTGTCCTGTACGGTGGAACCTCTATAATAAGGACACCGCTGGGACCACAGTGAGCTGTCCTGTACGGTGGAACCTCTATAATAAGGACACCGCTGGGACCACAGTGAGCTGTCCTGTACGGTGGAACCTCTATAATAAGGACACCGCTGGGACCACAGTGAGCTGTCCTGTACGGTGGAACCTCTATAATAAGGACACCGCTGGGACCACAGTGAGCTGTCCTGTACGGTGGAACCTCTATAATAAGGACACCGCTGGGACCACAGTGAGCTGTCCTGTACGGTGGAACCTCTATAATAAGGACACCATTCGGACCACAGTTAGCTGTCCAGTACTGTGAAACCTCTATATTAAGGACACCACTGGGACCACAGTAAGTTGTCCTGTACAGTGAAACCTCTAATATAATAAGGACACCATTGGGACTGCAGCAAGCTGTCCTGTACAGTGAAACCTCTAATATAATAAGGACACCATTGGGACTGCAGCAAGCTGTCCTGTACAGTGAAACCTCTAATATAATAAGGACACCATTGGGACTGCAGCAAGCTGTCCTGCTTGTATGGTGAAACCTCTGTAATAAGGACACCATTGGGACCATACAGTAAGCTGTCCTGTATTATGGAGGTGTCCCTATGTCAGGTTTCAAATGATCAATGTGAGGGACTTGAAATTGGACAGAGCAAAACTGCTTAAGGCTCGAGGTTTTTGCATTTCAGAGGTGTCTATATTATATTGCGAATTCTCATTTTAATCTGCCATGCATGCATCAATTTTGTGCATGAATTGATTGTCAATGAGAAGGCTACATGCACATGCATTGATTTGGATAATCCCCCATGCATGCAAATTCTTTAATCTGCCCAAATTAATTGTTTAAATTTAATTAACAAATTTGTCACATGTACAGTATGTGCATGCAGGACGGATTAATGAGAATTCACTGCATGTATGTACGTATAATAATTATAATAATATTATACCAGCTAGTTTTGTAGTTATAGTAGTTTCTTGCAGGTACATATTATTATAACTTTTAATTGGATTTGTATTACATTTTATATAGTATACACACAAGGAAACATATATATGCATGCATGTACATGTAGAAAAAATATAACTGCATGTAATTTCAATCCATCAAATGCACCATACCTGCCTTCATGCAGTCACAGACACTCCATACTATGTATATACGTAACTGTGTACATGCAATCATCGATATTCTAGACTACATAACGGAGTATCTATGATGCAATCAAGCTGTATTATAGACACTAGCTCTATATATATCTATAGTTCTAACCGCGGTTACGAGATAGAAGAGTCTATAAGAGTTAACGTACTTCTTCAAATCTAATTTAAGGCAATAATTAAGTACCGTACTATGCATGCATGTTTATGTATTAGTTATATCCTGGCAACCATTCACTGGTGACTGTTGGTGTGTACAGTCTAGAGTTGATCAGTTCCATCCACTTACTCTATCAATTGACATCAATTGGCATCAATTAGGAAGTTTGCGTACATCAGTGACCTGTGCTACATCACAAATGTCAGCACACGTTTTCCTTTGATCCACCCATAATTCACCCCCACACCAGGATACAAGTACGTATATGCATGCATACATATACGTTCACAAGACCCATACCCAATTGTACATGCTCCACTGAAGAGACCACGCACACACTCTAAACTGCTTACATCCCATATATGCACCTCACTGGTGCTATATGAACATTGGCACGTAGTGTATGTACGTATTATATGGATGTAGTTTTCCCAATTAGAGCTCTAGTGGGCCAGGCCGCATGTCTGCACAAATCGCCCAGCAATATATCCCACCCCTTATTGTATTGATTTCAATACATACATATATGTAAATAATATTGCCAACAATATGATATAAACATGCATATTATACATAATATTCGATATAGAAAACACAGCAAGTGAACACGTCGTACACGTCTACAACACTGCAAGCACACATTGGTGCTAGCCAGTACATCTACACAAGACAACAAATTGTAAGCATTCACGTGCACAGATTTATCCCGAGCATGAGGTTTATGTACACAGTAATATCGTTCATAATGAGCTGATAGTTGCACGGGGAATGAGACGGTATTGCAAATAGGTTGCCAGAAAAGGTTACTTGTATGTCTGGTCAGGAGAATTGAGCATTTTTGATTTTGCTTGCCTCAAATAGTGTAACTGCAAGTGAAGGAATGAGGGAAAGATCAAGAGAGATGGAGCACAGGGATGTGGTAAAAGGGACATACAAAAACAACATGACAGAATATGAATGATTGTCATTGACTATTAGCTACAAAAATTATTGTAGGTCAATAATTTGCAAATCTTGAATTTCACGGAAATCACGATACACAACTACCACAAATGTTTCTAGCATTTACTGACATCATACTGTGGACTCAGAGGATGTGGATATCACATTCACATATCTTCATGTAGAAATTACGAATGGATCAATGCACTCACTTTTCTTTCCTCCATGAACGACTTGATAAACTTGTTAGTGTCCACCTTGCCATCGAGGAATTCCTCTCCTAAAGCCTATGCAATCATACACCAGGAGATAGAGGAGTGAAGTACTGTGTGTGTGTGTGTGTGTGTGTGTGTGTGTGTGTATGTGTGTGTGTGTGTGTGTGTGTGTGTGTGTGTGTGTGTGTGTGTGTGTGTGTGTGTGTGTGTGTGTGTGTGTGTGTGTGTGTGTGTGTGTGTGTGTGTGTGTGTGTGTGTGTGTGTGTGTGTGTGTGTGTGTGTGTGTGTGTGTGTGTGTGTGTGTGTGTGTGTGTGCATGCAAGTGTGTGCATGTGTGTGTGTGCGTGCATGCATGCATGTGTGTGGGCATGTTGCATACATCCATGCATGTGTGCATGTGCCACCATACATGCGTGTGGAAAAGATGCACATACACTGTACACACACATACAGAGGTTGGCATACGCACATCTGAATCTGTCTCTGATTTCAGCGACAGTTGACCAAGCCGAGATGTCATGCTAGCCAGGGACAGCTTCTATAATGGTACAAGTAAAAGTACTGACGTAAATCATTCAAGGCAAACACAGTGACTGGCTTCACGCCTATGCAAATGGTACAAATGTACGCACACACACACACACACACACACACACACACACACACACACACACACACACACACACACACACATATACACACACACACCACACACACACACACACACACACACACACACACACACACACACACACACACACACACAAGCTCTGCATGAACAGCAATGATATACGAATGTATGATACTATCTGTAGTAAAATGCAAGATTTCTGCATTCCATACTCAAAGGTCTTCACTAGCAAACAACATTAACATCAAATCTTGAAATCTTAAGACAACTTTGCAAGTCAATTTCATTATCTCTAGAGCAAGCACAAGTAAAACTAAGATTGATTCAATCCAGCACTTTGGAAATCCTTTGCAAGACTCAAGTCCAAACGTCTGAGGAGACTAAATATTATCACTGTACCCACAGGTCTGTGTCTAGACGCACAAGAATTCAGAAACGAGTTGCCTGTTTCCACCACACCACAAGGAATCCTTACCATGGTATACCCACCTACTCAAACAGTCCAAACACAACCACTCCTCTGCCCTATTCACAGCCTCACTCCACTCTTCTGCCCTATTCACAGCCTCACTCCACTCCTCTGCCCCATTCACAGCCTCAATCCATGCCATAGTGTATGTTAAAACTTTTTTCAAATTTCAGTCTAAATTTGCATATTTTCATGAATATTTGAAAAATCCAGGGCTCACTGTACATTGGATGTACAATGAGCCCTGTCTGTTACAACCACCTTGAGACCAATTTATTACAATTTTTAGTATTTCCATTTACGAACTACAAATACATACAACATACATAGAGGGGGAGGGGGGTACCTTGGATAATTTCATCTGCTTTGTTGTGAACTGCGAAAATGTGCTCTTCCACTCATTCAGCTCGAGGTGATGGCTCTGCAGAGTATCCCAACCCTGTAGCAGCTCAGGCTCACGTGTAATGTTAACCCCTGCACCGAAACAAGAGATAGGGAAGTACACACACGCACGCTAATATCTTTGATCTGTATTCACATCTACTATACATGTCATGTACGTATGTATGTATGTAGGTGTGTATAAATTGCTCTACTGGAAATATTGTAAGCCGTGCACACACATACATACCTACATAGATCTTTGCATATTATGACATTGGCTGATGTGCACCTTAATCTGCACACATATCCTAAATTGGGAAAATTTTCGCGACCAATAATATACACGATTTTTACGAACTGACTTCACTCGCGAATTTTTTTGTCGCAAATACATTCCACAGTATAGGTATAGACAATGTATGGTGAGACTCGCAAAATTTTTAGTCGTTCTGCCTACCAGATATGGCACCTATTCGCGAAATTTACTGTTTGTGAATATTTTCGGATTTAGGGTATACGTACATCTGATGTACTGTACAGTGAGCCCTGCCTGTTACGACCACCTTGAGACCAAGGGAATTTGATTGGAATAAAGAGAGGTTCGCAGTGGATGGGTCTTACCAATGAAATATGGGTAAAAACTGGGACCATGTGGAATGGATGGTTGAACAACACGGCCAACTGAGAGAGGCCTCGATTAGAGAGGTACTTATGCACATACGTATAACTTTGCTACAGTGAAACCTCCGTAATCCAACACTTCTATAATCCGACATTCTCTCTAACCTGACCATCTTATGAGGTATAGTCACCTTATTATGCTAATAGTCACTCTGTAATCTGACAACCTCCTAATCCAACACCTTTTTCAATCCCTTTGTGTGTTGGATTAGAGAGGTTCACTATGTGTACACACTACATTGAGTGAAATCTCATTTATCTGCCACCATCTAATGTACCTGACCCTTTCAACTACAATCAGTGTTCTGCATGAAGCAGTAGTTGAAACTGCTGAGGAAATCCTCTGCATTCGCTAATCTGCCATTTTTTTCTGAAAAAGAATCATGGTTGGTTAGCAAGAATTCACTCCACCAGATGTACGTACATACATATGTACTGCACATCAGGTATGCCACAGAATTGGCGTGTTCTCATGTATGTACATATGTACGTCAGATCATATGTGGTCCAAAGGACTGCGAGAATCACCTGCTTGCTTTTCTATCTTAACCAACAGCTCCTCC
>CAUJGJ010000001.1:1827500-1837500 GCA_963170055.1 Halisarca cf. caerulea
AATTGAGGACCTCTCAACACTACTGGAGGGTTGGCCTTCAGCTCGTCAATAATGTGTTTTATAACTTTTCCCATACTTTCATGTAAAGAGTACTAACCATAAACAGTAGGAGAAAGAAGAATAATCAAACAAAGCAATGCCTGTCATGCTAAATCTTGCCCCCCCCCCCCCCCCCTAAAAGTTGTCCGGTGTCAAGTTGAGTATAATTTTCAACACTATATAGTCAGCTCACCTTTTGCAGTTCAGGACAACCAGTTACTGAACCCTGCAGGGAGAGGGAGTACTCACCACGAGAATAACAAACAGATGTGTGTGTGTGTGTGTGTGTGTGTGTGTGTGTGTTATATGTGTGTGTGTGTGTGTGTGTGTGTGTGTGTGTGTGTGTGTGTGTGTGTGTGTGTGTGTGTGTGTGTGTGTGTGTGTGTGTGTATGTGTGTACATGAATATATATATATGTACATACTGTATGTGTGTACGTATGCACGCATATACACATGTGTACGTATCTGTAGTCAACATACATCACCAGCTATCCATGCATGACCGCACGGCGGTGACACCTTTACTTCAGGAGGATCCTTTGGGAAACCAGGAGGCAGAAATCTACAGCCAAGATGAACAGGAAAATCACACAATTCTGTTGAAAAACACTCAACTGAAAATTACTAAGAAATGTAGTTGTTAAATAAACAAAACGGCCAAAATTGTTAACATCAAAAATACCCAAATACGTACGAAAGTCAAGTAAGTTCAATACACATAGATACATACGTATTTGTGTTGCTGGGCTTTTCACAGTATAAAAGCTGACTTGGTTTTACATTCACTGGATGCTGAGTTGTGTACAAATGGGAATAGTCGAGCCAGCCAGACCGTTCCACCCAGCATGCTAAACAGGGCCAATCTACCTGGCCAGACTAATAATACAGGAGGGCCTGTGGGCATACATGCACACATACATAGTACTAATACTCCAGTAGAGACCAACATATGTACGTATGTACACTCATGACCTTCGTCTAGAAATGGGAGTTGAGCAAACTCAAGCCAAGAGGTCACAACACAAGGTGTTGCTTCAATGTCAGAACACTCACATGTGTAGTTGCAGGTCTGCTCCACCAGCATGAAAGTTGACGTGATACTGTACATCTCTAGTGTCCTCCACAACCCTACGTTAGTGGTACAGTGAGGGAGAGCAAGTGAGTGTACAGCTGTGGTGATGTGAAAAACTGTACACAGGGAAAGGCAGTTCAGAGACTGTGTACGCATATCCTACAGAGGCTCAAAATGGAGAAGCTTTGATGCAACAATCACTCCCTCCATCCATTCATTATCAGACAGACATACAAATATTGTATATAAAACAAAGGTCACGGATCATGCGTTCTTCCAACCACAGCACTTACAAACTGGAAACCATTACAATGTCTGTGTTCAAACATGAAATGCACACAGAGTCGAGCGTATATGGCAGAATTCATACGCTGTCCACCAAATTAAACATGGAACCCTGCACTACAACACAGGAGAAAAGGTTTCAGGAAATGGATTCGAAAGTAGCATAAATTGGCAACACTGGGAAGTTGTGACTGCACCTGTACATGATATCATGTACATATGTACCAGTGGCGTAGGAATGACTTGTACTTTGAGGGGGCTCATTCAATATCAAGTGCAGTTCATGTGCAGTATAGTAGCTTGTTCAGTATATGATCAGGCAAACATTGGGGGGGGGGGGGGGGGGCTATAGCCCCTCCAGCCCCCATGATTCCTACACCCATGCGTACAGACATAGGTATATTGCATCCTGTGCACACTAGAACACAACAAATTCAACATATCCTTGAGTTGAAATACAGGGACATGGCGCATACATACCTACGCCAATCCTACAATGTCCCTCTGAGTTCTTCATGCCACGGCTAATACACATAGTCTACTTGCACACAAATTGAACAACTCTCAGACACACTCACCCACACCCAACCACCTGACACAACAAAACACATTTAGTACAAAAATATAAGCGCTATGAGAGCAGGGCCGAGCGGCATTATGCCATGACACTGAACTGGTAAACCTCAGAACTCATGCAAGGCACTCCCGCCATTTTCCATCAGTTCATTCCCGCGACAAACTACTCTTGTCTACGCATAGATAACACGTAGTTACATTATCTATGGCCTAAGTATGTCTTGAATGCTTGTACAGTAGATATCTATGGTTGGACAATGTGTTCGACGCGACCTACCCATTCACGGCTTCTCTCAGGGATTCTATTTGCTTGGTTCTCTGTTGGTGGGCATAAGAAATGGACGGCTGGACGCTTTTAGGTACAGAAGAGCCTTTCCACAGCCAACTCATCTTGAAAGGTACAAAAATTACTTCTGTGTCCTGTCAGCTGACGTTACTAACTATAGAGTCGTATTGGGCGTTAATTAGAGAGGGAATTCCCCTATCAATTCAAGTCTCCCGATTCATGTACGATGTTCAAAAAGTGAGTTATCAATGAGCCGTCCTCTCAGGCTCTATATGGGGAATACTGAAATATACTTAAGTAGCTTAGTCATAAGAGGGTTTATCATGTCAATGCAAGTGTGATTCGGATAGCTAGTGAAGTATGAGTACTTCGTACACTGCTAAATGAATCCATAGATGACTCCCTTACAGATGTTATGCTGCTATATTTTGTGCTTTGCTTCAATTGTAAAGGTAGTGCTTGTCTGCATCTACTAAAAGGAGAATGTAAGCTTCCTGCTGTGTGAAATGTACCGCGTAAATATATCAAATACGAAGTCCTTTGTTGTGTATGGCCTTTCCCTGCTTCAGGCATTGCACTATCTAATTTATTTTTGGCGGGAGGTTCTCAGCAATAATAGCTTTGTTGTTATTTTCATCATTTGCTTTTTACAATTTCTTTTCTGACTACTCATGTGTCAGAGTGGGTATGTACGTGTGTGGTTATCTCACGTTTTGACTTTCCATTGGGAAGTAGACCTAAGTGATTGTAGCTGTGGTCAATGAGCTGGAAGGGTCAGAGTGACCCGCAACCTATGCCCGCAGGCACATGATCCTGACTCAGTTGGGATGTTGGTGCATGATGTGGTATCCTGTAATGGTGTCCCAATTTGTTGCTTGGTAAAAACAAGTGACTTATTGGGACTTTTTTACTTGCCTAATTTGCCTAAGCCGTAACATTGTTTTCTGTATTTTAGAGCCTGTTGTGTCTGTTGGCTAACCATGTACAATAGTGAAATCCTGTAGGTGGTTGTTTGTAGAGTCTGTGCCCTACATATTCAGTGACCCCCCCCCCCCCCCCCCCCCCCCTCCTCCCCCAACAAGCACACACTTTTCACAACCTCAAGCCTTAAAGGTTCATGAAAAGCTACATAGATCTTTTGAACCACATTGCAATACTTGTATCCCACCTCCCACACCCTCCAACTCCCAAATCAATTCTGCTTCATCCACCAGTGGTAGGTCTCCAATGGTAGGTACTCATCCACCAGTGGTAGGTACTCATCCACCAATGGTAGGTACTCATCCACCAGTGGTAGGTACTCATCCACCAGTGGTAGGTACTCATCCACCAGTGGTAGGTACTCATCCACCAGTGGTAGATACTCATCCACCAGTGGTAGATACTCATCCACCAGTGGTAGGTACTCATCCACCAGTGGTAGGTACTCATCCACCAGTGGTAGGTACTCATCCACCAGTGGTAGATACTCATCCACCAGTGGTAGATACTCATCCACCAATGGTAGGTACTCATCCACCAGTGGTAGGTACTCATCCACCAGTGGTAGGTACTCATCCACCAATGGTACGTAGGTACTCATCCACCAGTGGTAGGTACTCATCCACCAGTGGTAGGTACTCATCCACCAGTGGTACGTAGATACTCATCCACCAGTGGTAGGTACTCATCCACCAGTGGTAGGTACTCATCCACCAATGGTAGGTACTCATCCACCAGTGGTAGGTACTCATCCACCAGTGGTAGGTACTCATCCACCAGTGGTAGATACTCATCCACCAATGGTAGGTACTCATCCACCAGTGGTAGATACTCATCCACCAGTGGTAGATACTCATCCACCAATGGTAGGTACTCATCCACCAGTGGTAGGTACTCATCCACCAGTGGTAGATACTCATCCACCAATGGTAGGTACTCATCCACCAGTGGTAGGTACTCATCTACCAGTGGTAGATACTCATCCACCAATGGTACGTAGGTACTCATCCACCAGTGGTAGGTACTCATCCACCAGTGGTAGGTACTCATCCACCAGTGGTAGGTACTCATCCACCAATGGTAGGTACTCATCCACCAGTGGTAGGTACTCATCCACCAGTGGTAGGTACTCATCACCAATGGTAGGTACTCATCCACCAATGGTAGGTACTCATCCACCAGTGGTGGGTACTCATCCACCAGTGGTAGATACTCATCCACCAATGGTACGTAGGTACTCATCCACCAGTGGTAGGTACTCATCCACCAGTGGTAGGTACTCATCACCAATGGTAGGTACTCATCCACCAGTGGTAGGTACTCATCCACCAGTGGTAGGTACTCATGTACACACACGTACATAGGGACCAGAACTGCTAGCATCAGGCTACTCATTCACAGGAAGTGGCAGTGGCTATACTTGCATGACCCCTGTGTAGGGATATATACAGAGTGTGTATGTATGCACAATTGCATGTACATCTCATAAACCGGCCACGTCAGTCACACACACACACACACACACACACACACACACACACACACACACACACACACACACACACACACACACACACACACACACACACACACACACACACACACACACACACACACACACACACACACACACACACACACACACACACACACACACACACACACACACAGTGACATACAGTTAATATGCCTTCGCTTGTATGCCAAATGTTTACTATGCCACATTTTAGCAAACAAATTCAATTCAGTATTGTTTTCTATTACTATACAGCCGATTAGTTAATGTGCCAAAATGACTGTACAATAGGTCGGAATTTTGTGAAACCAGTTGCGGCATCATCTCCACTGTACTTACATAAGTACGTGTGTACATAACTGAAACCGTAGTATTCCTCATTCTGTTGCTGTATAGTACGTATTCATGTGCGTAAGCTCGAGAACTGCTCTTTAAACAGCAAAGCACAATGCAAGTGGTACAGTGAATTCTCAATAATCCGCCAAAATTCATTTTGAAGAATATTGGCAGATTAATGAGTTTGGTGGATTATCCAAATCAATTTACAGTTTTTGCAATAATTTGTGCACACAATTGATGGCGGATAAAAGGATTTGGTGGATAAAGCGGTGACGGATTAACGAGAGTTCACTGTACGCTATGTATATGTGTATGTTTGATGGTATGGCACATACTTTGTACAGTGAACCCTCTCTAATCCAACACTCAATGGGACCTGAGAATAGTGTCAGATTAGAAGGTTGTCCGATTACAGAGTGACTCTTACCATACTTTAACGTGGTGACTGTACCTCATTAACCAGTCGGATTATAGAGGTGTTGGATTATAGAGGTGTTGGATTATAGAGGTGTTGGATTATAGAGGTGTTGGATCATAGAGGTGTTGGATTATAGAGGTTTCACTCTACATTGTATGGGGGGGGGGGGATTTTCGCAGACTATTATGTAACACAGAGCTGATGAAGGCCTTCATTGCTGAAGTGTTCTTTTTGATTGTTTCTCATTTCTACAATTTGTTGGAAAAATTAGTAGGCTATCACACATACATACGTATTTTGCTGTATTTGTATGATCTATGGTTGGATATTTGCTAGTCCCTCAGTGGTCGAGCGAATATTCCTTTGTGGGGGGTGTGTCCCACAAGCATTTCAATAGTGGAATGCAGATTTGTATGGAATGGACTGTTTGAAATTTGCTTTATTATTTTGGAATGTGGTACTTCTGAGTATTACGAATGTAATTTTAGTAGATTTTGAGAAATTCCCAATGCAACGTACACTATTTGTCATTGTATACACTTTATACATTTGGTATACAATATGCTGTGTAGTTGTAGTATACTGTACTTAATAGTAGAGGTATTTTACGTATGTATGTTGGTGGTTCTATGCGTTTATTCATTTGTGGCGATGTTCAGGGTGTGCTGCCAATGGGGCTGTTAATGGGGTTACGATAACAATTGTAAGGAACATGAAAGGGTGATCGAGTGAACCATTAAACAAATACAATTTAAGTATTGAGGGATACGGTGAGATGGTATGCTCTCATGATCAATACTCTTCGACAAACTTGCCCACCAGCAGGCAACAAAACTGGTGTATGCCTTGCCCCTTGCAGCCCCCCGAACACAATTGTTTTGCTCCATATCTCTTAAAATTTGGTATTTAGTGGACAGAATCGATTTTCTCCTGAAGTGTTGGCCTAATACCGTGCATTGTGTGTGTAAGTACAAAGTGTATGCAGTACCCTCATACGTATGTATACTATATCTCACTATGCGGAGTGCAATTGAAGGGGATTACTTTTATGGAATGTATCATGTAGCCTGGTTGTTTGTGGTCCGGCGGTTGTTACGCATTTTTCACATACAGTGGAATCTATTAGTGAAGGACGCTTTGGGGGAAACATAAGTTTAGCTGATTTGTCCTTTGTAAGGAGGTTGTTCTTATTATTAATTTGTAAATTTATTACAGAGTAAGGTAGTACTCTAGATGTAGGGATGATGTGAAAACAAAATGGCTGAACTGGGATTTGTACATATGTACCTAATGGCCCTAAAAAGGCTTCTAAGTTGAAACTATCGGGAGGACACATTTTAACCCTCAAGGTGTGTCCTTTGTAGAGAGGTTTTTTATGTTACAAGAACTCTGCTATGTGCTTACGTTTATGTATTGTAAGAGGATCTGCTATACATTGTGCTTTTGAAGGACTTTCTGTGTTTCCTGGTACGTATGTACCATGCTCAGGCTCTGCTGTGTGGGATCTACGGTACCTGGTCTAGCCTGCTACCACTTTCCCCCTGTGCACCACTTGGGGACGAGTGGTTACCAGATGATCTTTATATGTACAATGCTCTCGTGTGGAACAACGCTTGCCCCTGTGTCCATGAGTACTTTCTCTGTCTGTTCTGTGCGTTCAGTGTAGACTACTGATGTGGTAGTCTTTTGGTCTGCTAAACAGCTGCTTTATGGATTTTGTTGGTTTTAAAAGATCTTTTGTTGCGTGGTCTACAAAGTGATTGCTTCTAAGCAGGAGGGTAATTGCATGAGATAAAGCTGTGAGACATTGTCTGGTGGCTGCATGCCATGGCTACGTGGGTAGGCAGAACTAATATTTGCATAACCTGCGGTTGTACATGTCGAAGTATGCCAGGAATGGATTCACATACAGGCATTGCGTGGACACTCCTTTGGTGTAAACCACGGTACACTAGGTGGAATGTATGTACGTAGATGAAAAGGATGGGTGACACAGCCCCGGTTGTTGCTTCTAAAGTCAACTGTCCTGAGTATCAATCCTTCCTGGCATTGTTGTTTGAAGCCTTCTCTCCATATGATAGCTTTCCGGGGACCACTATCAGTTTGACCTTGGTAGGTGGGTTTTGTTGTAGGAAGAGCTGTGTTCCTAGAGACACAATCCCAGGCATTAGAAACTCCACCTCTGTCTTACACAATGTGCACCTCCCTCATGCAGTGAATTCTCAATAATCCGCCACAATTCGTTTTGAAGAATGTTGGTGGGTTAATAAGTTTGGCGGATTATCCAAATCAATTTACAGTTTTTGTAATAATTCGTGTACGAAATTGATGGCGGATAAAAGGATTTGACGGATAAAGCGGTGGCGGATTAACGAGAATTCACTGTATTGTGTTACGGGTGTAGGCTGAAAAGTTGTTTGTGTTCACTTGTACTAGAACTGGTAGTCAAAAGCACACATTTGGGTAGAGGATGTTTATATAGGACCTTGGTTACAAGTGAGTGAATGGATGACATGTTGGTCATAGTTCAAGTTGTACGTGTGTTAGTTGATGATTTGAAGTGAAGTTGTGCTAACCAAAGTGATAACTGGCTAGAACACAGCTGTATTTGCATTTGTACGCAGAGCAGCATTGTCTGTGTGCAAGTGTGACCATTGATCATGACCTGGTGCAATGTGCTTTGAAGGTTCTCCTGTGCTCTGTCATGTTTTCAAAGACCATGTGTACAGAGGACGTTCATGTGTGTTCTTTACTTCGTACGTACACTGTGGATGGTCATTTGTGCTTCACTACACTGTGGATGGTCATGTCTGCTTCACTACACTGTGGATGGTCATGTGTTCTTTACTTCGTACATACACTGTGGATGGTCATGTGTTCTTCACTACACTGTGGATGGTCTGTGTGCTTCACAACACTGTGGATGGTCATGTCTGCTTCACTACACTGTGGATGGTGTCTGCTTCACTACACTGTGGATGGTCATGTGTTCTTTACTTTGTACGTACACTGTGGATGGTTATGTGTTCTTCACTACACTGTGGATGGTCATGTCTGCTTCACTACACTGTGGATGGTCATGTCTGCTTCACTACACTGTGGATGGTCATGTTTGCTTCACTACACTGTGGATGGTCATTTGTGTTTCACTTCACTGTGGATGGTCATGTCTGTTTTACTACACTGTGGATGGTCATGTCTGCCTCACTACACTGTGGATGGTGTCTGCTTCACTACACTGTGGATGGTCTGTGTGCTTCACTACACTGTGGATGGTCATGTCTGCTTCACTACACTGTGGATGGTCATTTGTGCTTCACTACACTGTGGATGGTCATTTGTGCTTCACTACACTGTGGATGGTCTGTGTACTTCACTACACTGTGGATGGTCTGTGTGCTTCACTCCACTGTGGATGGTGTCTGCCTCACTACACTGTGGATGGTGTCTGCTTCACTACACTGTGGATGGTCATGTCTGCTTCACTACACTGTGGATGTTTATGTTATCTTTACTAAAATGTGACTTTCTATGAGTGTTCTATCATACTTTGTTCATTCATTCTGTGCTTGCAAAACTATGTTGCTTTTTGAAGGTTTACAGCCGAAGAGAGTGTTTCAGGCTACAGCCAAGCCAAGAGCTCCGTAACGAGAGGGATCAAAGCAAAGATCATTGAACAATATCCAGAGGCAGAGAAGTACATGGACAGTCTAATACCCAAGAAAGAACCACTGGGAATCATCAAGTGGTGAGTTATACAGTATGTCACACTGGCACGTGTGGTGCACACGTGTGTATGTATGTGAATATATCCCGACATACATACATACATACATACATACATACATACATACATACGTACATACGTACATAGAATACATGTTCAGATTCTTATGCTTGTGCGGTAGGAGAGTGTGACATTGTCCTCATATTTCTGAGTGTTCACACTTCAGTTGGTGTACACTAGTACATTTGAATATTTCACAAGACCTGTTTATCTCCCGTGTGATATTGTGAGGTCATAGGGAATTTCAGTATGGAAGTCATCATATGAAGAAGCCGACATTTTCACATTCACACTTTGTTGAAATTGTAAATGTGATCTGAAGTGTACCGTATGGGCGTTAGTTTCCATGGCGTGTATATTTCGCGAATGAAGAACTTGGCTGTAATTCCCAATTTTAGTTTGGCAAATGGACTAGTCCCCACTATACGTATATGTCTCATACAAACATTCTTTGAATGCAACCAAATAATTGTGATTGAATTTTCGTAAATGCAGGCTCATTCACGAAATTCGCCAAATTAACATCCCACGAAAATTGTCACCTATGTACGTACGTATATGGTACATTTATGCCTATACAGCATAGACATACGGACCTGTGCACATGCAGCACATACTGTGTACATGCTGTTCGTACATACGTACGTACATGCAGCACATACTGTGTACATGTTGTACGTACATACGTACATGCAGCAC
>CAUJGJ010000001.1:1842500-1850000 GCA_963170055.1 Halisarca cf. caerulea
GTACACATGTTAGTACAGTCAAACCTTGTTAACACGAAACTCAGGGGTCTGTGCTGAAATTTCATCTTAATAGTATTTCATGTAAACAGTACTACATGTTATACTTGTATCTGTACTTGGACTTGGTTAGCATTTCATGTTAAAAGATATTTCATGTTAAGCAGTTTCATGTCAACGAGGTTCCACTGTATGACTTACTTTTATTGTATGTATGTACATATGTATTTGAACATGTCTGTGTGGTGCACACGCACACACACACACACACACACACACACACACACACACACACACACACACACACACACACACACCACGCACACACACATGCACACACGCATGCACGCACACACACACACACATGCATACGTACATACAAGCACACACAGAAAGACACACTGGTTTGTACAGTATATGTGATCTATAATAATATATCTGTGAAAGATTTCCTTGAGTACAGTACATATGTATGTACGTATGTCTAAAATCTCTCTCTCTCCCCCTTTTTCAGACCCAACCCTCCTCCCCTGGGTACAGGTGGACAAGGGAGCCATTAAGTTCATTCTCAGTGGTGCTAACATCATGTGTCCTGGTCTGACATCACCTGGAGCAAACCTACCAGTTGACCTCCCCGAAGAAGCCAGTGTTGTATCCTCTCACTACATACGTAAAGTGTACACTGTACCTACGTACTCTACAGTACACACTACTCAATACAAACTGCCCAGTGCACATTATGTACCCAGTACACGGTTCCCAATGCACACTAGTAGTGACTACACAGTGCACACTGCCCAGTACACTCTGTGTGGTACATGCTTCCCAGTACACCATACACAGTACACACTAGTCCTGTACAGTACATACTTTGTATCCAGCATGTGCTTCCCAGAGCTCTCTACACAGTACACACAGTCTAATGTGGGTTATCTGCACAGTACAGTGGTGGAAGTACCTACCTAGTTTAGTACATTCTGTACTCCTGGATATTAAAGCACTCCTTATTCCATCCCTGTGTACTCCTGGATAGTAAGGTCTCCTCATTCTGTCACTGTGTATACCTCATGTACATAAACCAACCCTGATAGTAAGTACCTGGTTTAGCTCATACTCCTGGATAGTAAGTACTCCTCATTCTGTCCCTGTGCATACCTCATGTACATCAACCAACCCTGATAGTAAGTACCTCTGATAGTGTATATGCACCACACTTTCCACTATGCACCACCCAGTACACATATGTACACAGTACACACTGTCCAGTACATACATACAGTATATGTTATACTGTCCACTACATACATACATACAGTACATGTTACACTGTCTAGTACACACATACAGTACATGTTACACTGTCCAGTACATACATACAGTACATGTTACACTGTCTAGTACACACATACAGTACATGTTACACTGTCCAGTATGCACATACAGTACATGTTACACTGTCCAGTGCACACATACAGTACATGTTACACTGTCCAGTACACACATACATACAGTACATGTTACACTGTCCAGTGCACACATACACACAGTACTTGTTACACTGTCCAGTATGCACATTTATGGTACACACTGTGTACAATTGTGCACACAGGTTCAAAGGATTGCCCCGGTTTGAACAAACCAATTTTGCACACAATTCTAGCAAGATACTTGATCTGCACAATGTTTTGTCTGGGAACATTACAAGTAGTGTTTTTTCAATGTTAACTTCTTCTTAGACTCTGTACCTGTCTGGTAAGCTGTTTAGCTATAACATCTCATGTCGCTGAGGGGAGTGTTTCTTGATAATCCCCATTCTGGGGAGTATCTCTGGAATTCCCCCCTCCTTGCTCTGGGGAGTATTTCCAGATATTCCCCATAACGTTGATATGAAATACTGTTTGTAAGAGCAAATTGTTTTTTGAATAATGAATAGTGTATGTACCTACTACTGTACCCAGGTGGTTCCCCGCAAATCGCACCTGATTATAGGGACATCCCCAGACCTCTTTGCTGTCATTGCATATACGTAGCAGTGCTATTGTTGTCCGCTGCCAGCTGTTTGCTGACTGTACTACTGTGTACAGTACTGACCGACAGTCTAGTGTGGATCATGATGTGTTAGCTTCCATATGTATGTATTGTTTTCATATCCACAGTGACTCTTGTAGTGTACTGGGTAGGATTGAGTGATGTTGGAGAAATGTATGTACATGTTTCAATCTGTGCTTGATTGTATGGGAAGTGAAATGGAGATGAGACTAGGGATGGAAATGAGAAACTGGATGCAGATGGGGCTGGGATTGAAATGATAATCGGAATGAAGATGGTAATAGGGTTAGGAATGGGAAGTGAAATGGAGACAGGAAGCCTTTAGGCATGAAGAATAGCATCATACGGATTTCACTCTTCCCCAGAGGCATTCAGGGCCCAAATGTGACATGTTTTTCTCATGGGACAATTGTGGGTATGGGAACAGAACTTTGTAGAATGGAATCAGGGGATGGAGATGAGGAGTAGGGTGCCAGCATCCCACCAATTGTTCGTATATTGTAGTCTGTGAAATTGATATTCTCTGTATGACAGCGCACACCTCTGTACTTGGCGTGTGCCATTGATTTGGTGTATGTTGGTCCTCTGTTGTACAAGCCAAAGGCTGTTATAGTCTTCTTAACTGGAATGCCCCATACAGGCTGTCATGGCCGAAGGCAAACAACATGCTGTTGCCATTGGAAAGATGAAACTCTCCACAGATGACATGTTAGTTTGTTTGGTTTTTGTTTTTTTTATGAAAGATGATGGATTGGTACAGTATTTCGTAGCTAAGGGTTTGTTTTGTCTTATTTTCTTGCTTTTTGCTTTCATTTTAAATCAGAAAGAAGAAAAACAAAGGTGTTGGTGTGGACACATTACACTATCTTTGTGACGGTCTATGGATCATGAAGAATTATCAAAAATAGTAATGATTGAATTATTATTAATGTGCATCATGTGACATCATTAATTGCCCTCCATTTTACTGAGTCTACCTCCGACAAACGAGACTGTTTATGTCTTGTCACTGAAACAGTGTGCATGTTATGCCTGTGCTTTATGACTGTGTAGTTGTGTACAGTCGTGATGCTCCCCATTGCCAGTACGCACTGGAAAAATCCATGTGTATATATGTCTTGAATGTTTATATACATATATTTTTCAGCTTGTTTACTTTGGGAAATTAACGCAGGATGTTCGCCTGTATTATAACCACTGTGCATGCACGTATGCAACTTGCCTTTAGTTAGAACCTGCACTGTGTACGTGTGTGTGTGTGTGTGTGTGTGCATGTGTGTGTGTGTGTGTGTGTGTGTGTGTGTGTGTGTGTGTGTGTGTGTGTGTGTGTGTGTGTGTGTGCGTGCGTGCGTATGTGTGTGTGTGTTCCAGGTTCCACTGCGGCTACATGCAATGATCTAGGATCATAGTGTACATTGTATCAAATGATATTTGTCAGCGACTTGTATTTTGATCAATCCATTCTTTGCATTCAAGAAAAAGCAGCTTGAAATTAAAATCGACACATACGCACACATAGTATAAGCAGGACTGCAAAAACATCCATCCAGACACACGGAACAGAATGTACGCACTCGTAATAAGTAAAAAAAAAAAGAATCGTTGAATTAAAAGTGTTATCGAGTTGTAACTGACGGTGTTTTCTTCAGTCAAGATAGCGAGACATTGGACCCCGAGACATTTGAGCTCGAATCGTCTGAATCTCTGTCGTTCACATCTTCAGCGAGATGCAGCCTTTTTCTGTCAGTCTTAGACAAACATGGAGAAGTCTGAAAATGTGGGGTTCTACATCCACTTCTTATGCGATACGTGAGCGCATTTCTTCGTTGAAAGGGTCTGGAGAGAGAAGTAACAAGACAGTAAAATACTTGCAGTGTACGTCAAAGATTGCTAAAGCTATTCTGTGAAGATAGTTCTATAACGATAGTTTCCATGAAGGTTCTATGACTAATGTGTGCATTTCCCGCTTTCCTTACCGTTCGTCTCCATCGAACTTAGTGATAACAATTCCGTCTAGAACAGCATTTGTCGACATGTCTTAGGTTAGTAATTTTTTCTACTTCTGCTACCACTGTAACTCTGTTAGCTGGTAAGCTTTGCTCCTGTCTGTAACACGCGATTCTAGATCTTTTATAAAGACGGCTGCTCCTCAACTACACGCCAGACGTGACGTCAGTTTACATCATAGTCACCATACATGATGTCATACAGCGGTGATTGTGATGTCATAATTCCGGTCAGGAAACGGAGCTAAGCGGTTCTTTGTCGAGCTTGATATTGTGTAAACAGTCACGTTGAAATTAAGGATTTTTATTTATGTGATGTGTGTGTATAGGAGCATGATGTGACATGGACGCTCTTCATTTTGAGATAGTGAACTGCTGAATAGCTGGTAAATTGCCAATTCAAATGGTGACCCATCCATGAGGAATGTGTTGGGATAGGACATGTCATACAAGAAGGTGAATCATGGTCCACATCCTGACGTTTCTCTTCCTGCATGCAGGAGAAATCCAATCACATACACACCGAATTTAATGTTCATGTCTCTGGACTGACATACTCAATAAAATAATAATCTAACATTACTGTTTACGTTTGTAAAATATATTTGTCTTGTGAATTAAAACTACTAGTTATGTATCTATTTCACCTAATTGTTTCAGTTCTATGGCTGTCCAACACATTTTGCTGGCCTAACATACTCAATAGATTAAATACTAATATTTATTTTGTCTTGTGAATTTAAACTACAGTAACTAGTCATGTATCTATTTCCTCTAATTGCCTCAATCAGTTCCATGGCTCTCCCACAGGCTGAGGATGAACCATTTCCTGTGATCTGTTTTGTACAGAATCTGCAGTCTACCTAGTACATGACAGGTGAAAAATTTAAGTTCCTGTAGTCTTTTACCTTCCTTTATGCACTATTCTTTGTGTGTCAGTCAGTCTCAGTGCTCAGGTTTTAAGAGGATGCTCTTGTGTTAAATTACGCATTCTCCTTTTGAATGTACCTTTTGCATGCTATAGATGTCAATCTACTGCTCCATTTAACTCACAATAAGTATGCATAAGTATAATCTAATGATAGTCTTGTCCACAGGCCTTCTTCCAAATTAACATAGGAAATTAATTTTCAAAATGCCACAAAATAATATGCGCTCCTGAAGAGTGTGGTAACATGCGTTTTTTACAATCTGTGTGTCCCCAATTTACACCAGCTCTGCTAAAGGGGTTACTCTGAGTAGCATTAAGCTTGTAGAATGACATGTACAGCAGAGTAATATATCCTTAGTCTATGCTAGGGGTTAGTGCAGATGGCCGGCCTCTTTGAGCATGTAATCCTCGTTTATTGGGAAGGATTTTATACAGTAACTTGGCATAAATTGTCTCCTTGACCAATTAAAGGTTCGTCATGAATTGTTGAACAGTTGCATGGTTGCAGTATCAACTTCAACATGTGCTGACCTATAAACACAGTAGTCTGCATCATGCATGTTGTGATGATGTAATAATGTAATTGTTATAATTAAGTCCCAGACGTCCAGAACTATAGATCAGATTACCTCGTGCTCCCAGACCTCTTCCAGCAGGGTGGAGAATGTCTGGGAGCGCGACAGGTCTAGTTGTAACTAACTTGCTAGACTTTCTGCTGATGGCCTACAGGCAGGTGGGTGTGTATGGCAGTCTAGCACTTATAGTGATTCGTTCACACGTGTTGATATTGAGGGGTGTAAACTCTTAATCTAATTATCCAATCCTTCGAAATGCATAGCAGCAGAAACTAGTGTATGTGATTCTTGGGTGATTGTGAGGCTCCTTTCACAATGTACAAACCCCACCTCTTCCATTTTGGGATCACACTGGCATGGGGGCACCGACGCTATACATTGACTTTAGGCAATCACAACAATCAGTTTCCCATTCCTTTCCCTCTGCAGTTCACTAGCAATGGCCTCCTGTGTCAGTGTAAAGATGGATCTTAGCATATGTACCTCACAAGGAACACCACTTTGATTCCAAACTCAGGCAGCTGCTTCACTCTTGCAGCGTTGAAATACTCAGGCCACATTCAGCATCTTAGTCCCCACCACTTGTGCACTTTTGCAGTTGTAGAGGTCCACACTGCATGTATGTTCAAACCCTAGCACTATGACAAGGCTCAATATGTCTCCTTCACATCAGGTGCCCTCAAGACTCACTATAGCAGGTGTGTCGAGCAGACTATAGTAGCTTTAATTTTAACATTGACCAGCCTATTTACTGTATGAGACTGATAGGCATGTTATTCCTTGATATTTTGGTGTTGTGTGGGTAGGGAAACCCCTGACAGGCTGAACTTCTCGTGCAGTCGTGAGGGGAATTGCATTGGGTTTGGTATGCTGATCAAAGGTACATATGAGCCCTACCCATGCAGTCTGAATGGGGCCTTTTCCAAAAACATCCTCTGTGTGAGGTATATACGTATATAGCTGGTATTGATTGCTTAAAGAATGCTTAGAGCCCCTTCCCCAGGCAAGGGACATGTGCACTTATATACCTGATTGAAGGAAGTGTTATAAGTATTTTGCAGGGTGTGAGACTGGCAAGACATACTATATATACACTATAGCATGTGAATTGTGAGGGATGTACAGTGAGACCTCACTTATCTGCACCTCAGATATCCAGTTCCCTCACCTTCTACAGTACATATAGTTTTCATTAGAACAAATCTGCAACAATCCTACTGTACACTATAGTACTGCTCCCTCATTTATCTAGTTGCCTCACTTTATCCGCAATTTCATCCAGAACAGATGTATACAGATAAGTGAGATCTGACTGTACATGTACAATTGCATGTCCTGCATGTGTTTCTGAAGTAATTTTCTTATGGCAAGCAGAGGTTCTCCAACTCTCGGTAGTCTGCAGCAAGTTCTTTCCTGACGGAAGTGCATGCATGAATGAGCATTCAGTTTCTATAATATCTGTGGATGTTATGTACGTGCGTCCACCTCTAATACTTAAGGGATTCTATCCAATGTGCGTGGGGGTTAGGAGGTAGGGTAATATTTAAACCACCAATAAGTTTGCCAATTGGAGGGAAAATTGTGGGAAACTTCCCTGCAATTTGTAAATCGCACAGTCACAAAGAATTGAAAAATGTACACAACTTGAGATAGTGACAGCACCTTTCAGTCCCTACCAATGTAGTCTGGGAAGAGTACCAGTCACAAGGACCTTCCCAGCTACAATTTCTTGCTTTTTCCATTAAACCAGACAATAATACTTGTTTTAGTACATGATGTTGACAAATCAGTTTGCTGATCTAGTAAACACTGGGTACATCAAGGCACTATATGAAAGTACTGATCATTATGTGAAAAGTATGTACTCGGATATTTCGATGTGAACATACACTCAATCCTAAACAAGTATTGAAGAAAATGTATACCTAGCTTCATTCTTCTC
>CAUJGJ010000001.1:1852500-1867500 GCA_963170055.1 Halisarca cf. caerulea
GAATATGGCTGAGGTATTTGCCAGCTGACTAGAGTTACAGGTTGCTATCAGTAGAAGCCTTTGTGTGTCCAAACAACCCTTTGTTCATCACCTGATGCACATGCTGATAACAGTGGGAAACAGCCATGGCTGAATGCGCTCACAACCACAGCAGGTGGCTATGTACATAGTCTTTAGGTGTTGGCCTGAGATGGAGTTTCTATTTCCCTGGGAGATTCATGATCTGTTATGAATAATTTAGGACATGCACACAAATAGCATAATTAAAAACCTATAGCTATAGAATAATCATGTAACTCCAGAGGCCTGTCCTGACCAATATTCACCCCATCCTCCTGAATGAACCTGATCAAGTGAGTCCAACTTGCCTCTCCCTTCCATAGAGCCCCTCCCACCCAATGAGCTCTACGTATAGGGGTAGGGTAGGGAAGGGTAAGCTTATTTAAACAGGGAAGGCCTTTACCCAAAAGGCTGTCACCCTGTAACATAGTACACAAACCTCTATTCTCATCTAATGCGCCAATCCCATCCAATGATTTCTACTCACCCAATATGCCCCTCCCATTAATGATCCCCTCGATCCCATCCAATGAGCCCCTCCTATGCCATGAACCCCTCCCATCCAATGATCCCCTTCCATCCAATGAATTCCACCCACCCAATGAGCCCCTCCCATCCAATGAGCCCCTCCCATCTAACGAGCCCATCCCATCTAATGAGCTCCTCTCATTCAATGATTCCCTCCCATCCGATGAGCTCCTCTCATCCACTAAGCCTCTCCCATCCAATATGAGCCCCTCTGATGAGCCCTTACCATCCAATGAGCCCATTCTGTCCAATGAACCCTTCCCTCCCAATGAATTCCTCTCATCGAATGAGCCCTTCCCATCTAATGAGTCCCTTCTGTTCAATGAGCCCCTCCCATCCAATGAGCTCCACCCATCCAATGAGCTCCTTCCACCCAATGAGCCCCTCCCATCTAATGAGTCCCTTCTGTTCAATGAGCCCCTCCCATCCAATGAGCTCCTCCCATCCAATGAGCTCTTCCCATCCAATGAGCTTCTCCCATCCAATGAGCTTCTCCCATCCAATGAGCTTCTCCCATCCAATGAGCCCTGCATGTGTGCACTCCTTTCATTATGAGTGGGAACTTGGAGGGTGGAAGTGAGTCTGAAAACAATTAAGACATCCAATTAAGCCCCTTTTGTCCCATAGGCCACTTCTATCCAATTAGCCCTTCTCATGCATCCAATGAACTCTCATATCCGATGACCCCGCCCAATTAATCCAATGAGCCCCTCCCACCTATAACTAGCAACATTTGGTTGACTGGGCATATTGCATGTTGTATCCAGCATAATATATTATAGGTGTAGGAATTAGGGGGGATCACAGGGGGCATGTGCCCTCCCCTTAAATTAACATAATATCTGATCAGTGTGCAAATTCCTACATTCCGCATTATATTATTAGCTGTGGGATTTAGGAATTCACACACCCAGTCCATGTAACCCACCTCTAGCTTTCTGCCTGCCTAGCCCTACAAACATGCAGTTAAAATATTTCTCTCAATCCTGGTCAGTGTTGATCAGTCATTGTCTGTACTTGCTTTGGTAATTATGGTTGTTTAGTGTTTGTATGTTAAACATTTGCTATTAATGTTCAGTGATGAAATTTTATAGCTGTATTGAGCATGAACATTGCTAAGCACCTTATTCTTTAAGGTTTATGGTTTGGTGTACTGACATTGCACCTGCATAAAGCAAACTACATTCTATATTCTATGTTCATGACTGTATTGTTCAGTGTATTGAACCTGTGCCTATAGTAAACTACTACTATATATATAGGTTGCTTTTTCAATGAATGTATTATGTGCTTTATTATTATTATTAAAATATTTTATCAGTAAAAGTAGGTTGATTTTTATTCGCAGTTTACTGATGCGCGCTGCAACTGACTGCAGCTGACTGTTTATGATCGTCCACGGTGGCATCTGGAAAGAGACCGTAGATCTTCAAATTCTTTTTACTTCTATAATTTTGAAATGGGGAAATTTTGAAAATAGTTAACCTGTACATGCCTATAATATAGTCTCGCATCGCATAGACTCTATTCTCTCCTCCAATTTTTCTGACTACAGTGAATGCTCCAAAATAAATTTGGTGAGTGTCCTTATCTGCAAAGCGGAGAGAGTTACGTGTGCGAAATGAAAGTGGCATCGGTGCATGGCAAAAAGGATGTCAACAGCCATGTTCGTATGCAATGATATCCATAGTAAGTATATGGGCTTCTTGTCAAAATCCGTGGTCTGCGTGTGCTGCGATCAAATACGAATAAATGAGTCCTGTTATATCAAACAGGACTCAAGCAATAAATACACCAAATTGCACAGTTGGTCATATTATTTTGGGGACATTATTATACGTACATGTGCAGAATTCCTTTGTTACAGTATTTTGTATGCGTGACAAAATTAGTGTGTTTGTGCATATTACAGTTGGCCTTTGTCAATTAAGCCAATTCGTTTGCCATACATACCAAAGTATATAATAGTGCAGCTAACGAAAAAACACTTCCAAATGTGACATAAAACACCTCTGATTGGAAAAACAAATTAGGGACCCACAACACGTATATCATTGTATGACCAACTGTGCATTGACTTTTTATGGCACTTACCCTCGTGCGGGACTCAAGCAATAAATACGCCAATGCACAGTTGGTCATACTTGCAATAACTATATTGCATATGTTAGGTATATTTAATTCATTACAACTATTATTAGTGAATTAAAGTGCATGCACCATGCCAAATGGGTAGATACTATAGGCCACATGCAGTGTGGTCTCATGTAGCACTATACATAGTACATACTCACATATGCTTATATATATATTATATAAATAAATATATATATATATATATATATATATATATATATATATAATATTTTATTTATTATTATATTATATTATATATAATATATATATTTATATGATATATTTATATATTTGTATTATTTATATGCACCCCAAATAATGATGGCCAATTCTCCTTACTTCTTGCCAATAATTCAAACAACCCAACTGTCTTGGCCTGCCTTCATGCATCCTGTCAAAAGGAGTCTGGAACTTGCATGGCTAACAGCAACCCGGGTGGCTGCCTTTGGTCTGAAGATGGCTACTGAAGCTATCCGCATTGCAGTTGGCTTACGTCAGGGGGCTTCCTGTGTGCTCCTCATAGCTGCTTTCTTTGTGGAAAGCTTGTAAATGTCCTGGGGACCCATGGTCTAAGCTGTCGCCAAAACAAGGGCAGAATTCCCTAACACAATGGGTTGAATACTATCATCAAGCATGCAAGCCCTGGCTTTAGCCCATATTCCCTCCATCTTCTATATAACCACAGGGCCTTGTTCGAACTGATAACAATTAAACGACCTGATCGATGGTCTTACCATAATTCCTTGCCAATGGGCTAATAGCTGTCCCTTGGTCTGGGATGCTACATTTTGGGACTCATTTGCACCCAGCTACATTGCTATGTCAGCCTCTGCTGCAGGTTTGGTGGCTGAATGTGCTGTCAGGAGGAAGTGGGAGGTTTACAAGGAGTTATCCGTAAACCACGTACATCTTCATTCCAGTAGCTTTCAAGTCTACCGGTGTGATTGGGAAGGATGCCCTATTATTAATCAAAGATATTGCTCATCGTTCCAGATTGATTACCCACGACCAATTGTCTTACCTGTCAAGGATTAAGTATCTGTATACAAAACTTTAATTGTGCTTCAATTCTTGGTTACTCTTTCTTTTGTTTTTTTGTCGCCGACGGGTTGCCTGTTCTTTTGTTTTTTGTTTTCCTTTGCTTATGCCATGTATCAATGATTATTGAATAATAATAATAATAATAATAATAAATATATATATATATATATATATTATACATAATTATATATAATAATACTGCATATTATAAGGATAGCGGCAACGCTACACTAGCTTAAATGCTGGCACCTTGTATGAGCTTTGAAAAGGTATGCATAATATATATATATATATGGAAAGTTTTTAATGGAAACCACTACCCAGGAAAGGGCGGCATCCAGCCACCTCATGCCTCCCTAACGGACCTAATGGTTATGGAAGTCTAGGGCAACCGAACCTAGCCTAGCCTAGTTAGTCTGGAAAGGAGGTCTTACACCCTCAACAGCAGACATAATGGTCAAATAAGTCTAGGGCAACCAAACCTAGCCTAGCCTAGTTGGTCTACTATGGGGAAAAACAGCCTGAGGAAAAGTGGACTTCCGCTGGGATTGAACCGGCGACCTTCAGCTTTGTACGCTGATGCTCTACCTTCTGAGCTAGGAAGCCCATCCAGTAGGCAAGGCCATGGATCACCCTTAAGAAGGCACCCCTCCTCATTAACTGGCTGTACAACTAAACTAAGTTGATTTGAAACTGTTTTTAACGGGTAGGTCAAATGTATGGAAAGTTTTTAATGGAAACCACTAGCTACCCAGACTAACTAGGCTAGGCTAGGTTCGGTTGCCCTAGACTTCCATAACCATTAGGTCCGTTAGGGAGGCACGATGTGGCTGGATGCCACCCTTTCCTGGGTAGTGGTTTCCATTAAAAACTTTCCATACATTTGACCTACCCGTTAAAAACAGTTTCAAATCAACTTAGTTTAGTTGTACAGCCAGTTAATGAGGAGGGGTGCCTTCTTAAGGGTGATCCATGGCCTTGCCTACTGGATGGGCTTCCTAGCTCAGAAGGTATACGTAGAGCATCAGCGTACAAAGCTGAAGGTCGCCGGTTCAATCCCAGCGGAAGTCCACTTTTCCTCAGGCTGTTTTTCCCCATAGTAGACCAACTAGGCTAGGCTAGGTTTGGTTGCCCTAGACTTATTTGACCATTATGTCTGCTGTTGAGGGTGTAAGACCTCCTTTCCAGACTAACTAGGCTAGGCTAGGTTCGGTTGCCCTAGACTTCCATAACCATTAGGTCCGTTAGGGAGGCACGAGGTGGCTGGATGCCGCCCTTTCCTGGGTAGTGGTTTCCATTAAAAACTTTCCATACATTTGACCTACCCGTTAAAAACAGTTTCATATATATATATATATATATATATATATATATATATATATATATATATATATATATATACATACATATATATATATATATATATATATATATATATATATATATATACATATATATATATATATATATATATATATATATATATATATATATATATATATATATATATATATACATACATACATATATATATATATATATATATATATACATACATACATATATATATATATATATATATATATATATACATACATACATATATATATATATATATATTATTATATAAACTAGACTATAATTATTACTATTCTTATACAGTTACGTAGAACCTCGTTAAAAAGGATACTGTTAACTAAATTAAGGGAACTTCTGCTCAACATGCACTCCATTCCTAGCCCAGCCTGTTTGGTTTGCATGCTGTAGTGCTGTACACATAATTATCCTGATCGATCATGAATAGATAAAGTTCTGATTATACTTTGAAAGCTAATTGTATGGATCCCCTATATAATAATACAGTTCATCTTAACAAGGATTGACTGTATGTAAATCATATATACACCTGCATGCTTGTGCTTCAGATTTTGGTCATGCATAATAACTTACTGGACCTAAATTAGTATATCATGCTATTTTGTAAGATATATATAAATCAGTTGCATCTCATTTCACTTGCATGCGTGATTCTGGATATCACCCACCATGCACACCTCAGCTTCACCTAGATCTTGGGCTATCAATTGTTGACAGATTTCACATATCATATAACATTATGAATTGTATATCAGTGAAAGCAAAAACATAAATTGGGGCTTCCTTTTGATGAAATCTAATGCTTTGTCTTTTGTCTACACTATAGGTGTCATGCAGGAGCTACCATGCATTGTTCAGCACTGCACAGCACTTTGCATGTGATTGGCCTGATGCATGGCGTACATGCATGCACGCACAATCTTATTCAATTACATATACTGCTGTTTCTGCATGTATATAATATTATATATATATATACTAAGTCTTGTCTAGGCTTTTGTTGTCCTATAGCTAGTTTGTATAGACTAGCCCTTATACTATTATGTAAGCATACAAGTGGACACTGAGTATAAAAGGAGCAAAAGCTTAGTGCAAGAGGTTGGTCCTGGACATTTTCAATTTGATTACTAACATTAATGTTCAAAATGCTCAGTTTGTGGAAATTTTTCCCTGTAATTCTCCTAATTTGGTTCACACTTTTTGAAAGATGTACGTCTGTCAGTAGTTCACCAGCGTGTTTGAGTGGCAAGTATATTGAAAAGCGGTCTGAAACTTCAACTACTCAGTTGAGAGAAATTGCTCATTTACCTGTTTTGAGAATGGACAAGAAGGGTGATGATATTGTACATGTTACAGACAACAATGTTTATCAAAATCTCTTGAGGGCAACTGGTACTACCTCTTCTCCAGAGGCAGAAGAATCATTTTATCAAGCTATGACTGACATAACCCAAGGCTTCTACAAGACATGTTATGGCTCACACTCTGAATCCATCTCAATTTCCCATTTCCATGCTTTAGTGTCAAAGTACGAAAAAGCATTGGTGGATAGAGATACTAAAAACCTTCGTGAGGCATTTGGTGCCCTCACATGTTTGAAAGTAAAGAATACCACCTCCAGACTTAGCCGAGGAAAACGTGAGACAGGGGCATATTCAAGCATTGATGACTTTTTTCGGTGTATTGATGGTACAAAGTTAGTTCAGATCTTCTTTAAAACAACTCTGGATTACTCTGTAGCATTTGTAATCGATGACACAGGGAGCATGCGTGATGAAATACGCGCAGCGAAGTGCCTTGTTCGCTCGTTGCTGAAAAGTCAGGGAAAAGGACCTGCAAGATACATCTTGGGAACCTTTAATGATCCAGGTTAGTGATTGAAGCATGCATGATGCATAACGTAAAGGCTCACTGCTGAAGTGAATTCCCAGGCAAGGAGCCTAAACATGCTGCCTAGGGTGATAGATATGATAGATTCTAGGCTAAACATATTTGTTTATAGTTTGCCTTGGCTTAATAATTTGTTACAGTTTTAGGGCTAACATTTTATTGATTTTGTAATGATTATATTTATGTACAGTACATATTTACCAAGTGTGTATTATACTGCTATGTAGCTTTACATGACATAGTATAATTATATACAAGTCAGAAATGGGTCTTTTGGTTAACAAGTACTCCTAGCTGATAAGGAGTACTAATGTGGAAGGTTCCCTGGTGCACTTACTAACAAGAGTCAACAGTTACTGTACATATATAGTTGGACCTCACTTATCTGCACACACCCATTCTGGATGAAATTGTGGATAAAGTGAGGGAACTGGATAAATTTGGTAGTATTAGCATAGTATACAGTAGGATTATAATTGTAGATCTGTTGTTCCAATAAAACCTACTGTGGAGGGCGAGGGAGCTGGATATCTGAGGTGTGCATAAGTGAAATCTCACTGTATATATATATATATATATATATATATATATATATATATATATATATATATATATATATATATATATGAAATATATTATATAAGTATTCAGTGGTGGTGGAACGTGGAACTCTAGGGGGACAATGAAATTGTTGTGCTTACATTATATATGATGACATCCGTGAGGATTTATAGAATCACGGTGACCATAATAATTATGATAATGTGGTTCTACCTTAAAATTCATAAAATCATAATTATATTATATTGTACAATATTGGGGGCTTTTTTTCATTAAATATATTATAATATATTGGATTTTGCATGTAAAGTGATTAAAGAATTAATGAATAAATAATTAGAATTCAGGGGGGCAACCACCTACCACTCACATGCATTTTTCAACCTTTATGATTTTCAATAAGATTGTAAATCAGAAATTGCAATATAAAATGCCTTTATTTTTCATATTTGCAGAGTATAACACAAGATTTTTCACTCCAAAATCTTACAAGACAAATGATCTTTCCAAACTTGAACAATTCATAAATGATCTCAATAGCATTACAGCTCAGGGAGGTGGTGATGGTCCTGAGTATGGCATTGGAGCACTCAGTAGGGCATTGAAGGCCTCCATCCAGAGAGTGGATGGTGCAAATGGTCAATATAGTCACATAATACTGATTACTGATGCATCAGCAAAAGACTACGACAAAATAGATGATTTATTTACAGCTCTTTCAGCTACAGACATTGTAGTGAGTGCCTTTCTTCCACAAAATTCTTCAAGCAGTGGCTCCACTTGTCCAGAACGTTCTTCTTCAACCTATGAGCAATGCATTAGGCGCACAATGCGTGGATATACTGATTTGATTAAAAGCACATCCGGGGTACTTGTTAAGGGTATAACGCGACCTGCTGCTCTTAAAGAATTTTCTGAGTATTGGGTTGGAACTATTCCAGGACATATCAGTTCACAAATTTCCTGTAGTAAGAGAAAGAAAAGAGCACTTTCATCACTTTATAAACGTCAAACACTTATTGCAATATCTATCTCTAAGGCTTGCACATATGTGCAAAACTTTAGCATATCAGAACTTGCCATACACTTTGAATTGACTATAACAACAGCAGTGCGTGACCCCATACATGTACAAATCCACAATACTAACTATCGCATTGTTAAATCAGCTAATATTAGTGATAGCATTGCCTTTTTTACCTTTCAACTTCATGATGAAGGTGTAATCCCAGGTTTGTGGTATGTTTGTAGTGATGAAGAAATCACCCTGGATGTTACTATTGAAAACAATTTTGTTTATAGTGTCGAGTTATTGAATGATGTTGGTAGTGAACCTGTTTCTCTACCACCAAATGGCTGTAGGCAAAGACTACCTGTATTGATTTCTAGCCCCCACTTTAGCCGGTTACAACTGGAAAGTACCCAATATCTGAGTGTTGTTAACTCTCGTGGAGCCATTCACCAACATGTTCCATTGCAGCGCTGTGGCTTATATTTCAATGGACACATTGATGCACCAGGGGAACCATTTCATCTGCAGTTCCATGGTGTCACTGAAGGAGGACATTCATTTAATTCAAAATTTATTGAATTTACTCCCATTGAATTTCCTTGGATTTTGCATGTCATACCAATTGTAACACACCCTGAGATTTCCCCTGACACTAGTGTTGCCTTTGCCTTCCGCCTGTCAATGAACTTTAGCCAGTGGCATAAATGTTCCCTTACGGTAGAAATTGAGGCAAGCACTAATATACATGGTGTTCGTGTGACTGCCCAACCCTCACACGTCAATCTCAGTCACTCAATTGTTTCTTTATTCTTTGTCCATGTGAGTGCGACCAGTGACATATCACATGGTCCTGGGAAATTGGAATTGATTTTTAAGGATATTTCTAATAAAGAGCTCCTGAGATATTCCGATACTACATTTTCAGCATGCCCTTGCAGACATGGTGGTACATGTTCTACAATCAAACGTGGCAGTCGAGTTTTCAACAGATGCATCTGCCCTTCAGGATACTGGGGTCTTGTCTGTGAGCATGCTTGTGAGTTATACCTTCATGTTTATGAGGCTGGTTTACCGGCATGAAATACACACACGTACATGCATCATGTGGGCACACCCACACACACACACATGCACACCCACACCCACACACCCACACACAGACATGCACCCACACTCACCCCCCACACACACATGCATACACACACACACACACACATGACATGCACACACACACACACACACATGCAGACACACACACACATACATGCACACACACACACACACACACACATGTACACCCAAACACCCAAACACCCACACCCACCCACACACACACACACACACACACACACTCACACACCCACACACCCAAACACACACACACACACACACACACACACACACACACACGCACACACACACACACACATGTACACACACACACACATGACACACACATGCACAAACACACGCACGCACACACATGCACACACACACACACACACACGCACACGCGCACACACACACACACACTCACACACACATACACGCACACACACACACACACACATACATGCACATATGCACTAACAGTTCAGCAAGTGCATTGCACATGCAGGACTTATGTGCATACACCATACAAATGCATGAATACATGCATGTTTGTGTGTGTCTTATATACCATGGACACTGTTATTAAATCATTATTCCCTGATTTACAGTATAGTTGATGCTCACAAGTAATAATGAAGATGCGTTTCCAGCACAGATCAATATTATTGAACATTTTCCCAGCATAATAAGTGTATAGGATTTGATATGATATTATAATAATTTAGTTTGCTAGTACTATAGTCTCAAACATTTCTGCTACATGTATATATAAAGTAGCTGAACAAGTACATTATTGAATCAGTATTAATATCATTATTATCCTGGAGATCCACTTAGCCAGAAGGCTATGTACTTTGCAAGGATTCCAGCAATTAACACGAAACATGAAGTTCAACATTAAAATTTGATTAGGAGTGGGCTAAATGGGTAGCATACATGAGCATTACGGGAATAATAATAGCCTAAGGTTACTACATGCATGGTAATAATAAGGCCAAGATAGATAAAAAAATAATAAGTGCACAGAGTGGATGACAGCACGAGAAATCAGTTAAGGTGCATGTTATGTGAGGCCATATTATAATAATATTGAGTGACAATCTGATGACACATAAAGAAATTTATAAGGAATCACACATGCATGGTACATATTAGAGTATACATTCATGTAACTGTACACGCTTACACACACACACTCACATATATACATGTACATACATGCATGTGCAAGTTACATGCATGTAGTTGAATTCCAGGCTTTAGCCATTAATTCTGTAGCTGAAAGCTTGCATTCTGTAGCCTGATCTAATAGCTCGCAATGTCAGCTGTAGGTGCATAGCCTCCAGTAGCACTGCGTATGTATGCTATAGACTACACAATATAGTAGACTTAAATGTGATCGTGATCCAGGAATATCTGCTGAGTTTGGCTAAAATCAATTGTTTGCATACTTTGATATATTTTCCTCTCTTTAATTGATTTGTAAGTGGTTTCCAAAGTGAATATTGAGGACTTCAGAGGCTGGCGACATCCTAGATCTCCTAAGAATCGTATAATGTGAGCTGCATATATAGTTTTGCAATTGTTGGAGACGTTTGGAATCAGTACAGCTGCAAACACTCAAAATTAGATTACAATAATCAAGACTGGATCTGATGTAAACATATATAGTATTTATATAATATTATATATCAGACAAGCATTATATACACATGTACACTGGAAGTCATAACGAAAACAATATAGGGGCCATATACCCTTGTTTAGAAAATCATGCTAATTAATTTGTGGGATCATGCAAAGTCAGTTATCTCTCATTTAAATTCATCCACCATGCACCATGCACCTCAGCTTTGCATAGATCTAGCTTGGGCAATAACCTATTAGGCTGGCGGATATCACACTCGTATTAAATTGCATGGAATCATTACGAACACTATGGACTTATACAGCAAAAACAATGTTGTTAGTATAGGGACCACCTTTGGAAACCAGCCCAAAATAAATGTAATCTGATGCTTAATTTGTGTTTACACTAAAGCTAGCCTGGCTGTCCACCTGAGCTACCATTCAGCACAGCCACTATATAGTGCTGCATGCATGTGATTGGCCCGTGCACAATCTTATTCAATTACATGTTGAACTTCACTTGTTAATTGTTTCTGGGTATATATATACTGGTCAACTTGAAGGCTTTTGATGGTAATATATTAGCTATAGGTTGTGTAAAGTAGTCCATTAATAAGTATTGATACCAATTTAAGAATTACATGTCATGCACGAGTGAGTATAAATAAAGGAGCAATATATATAACTTAGCAGACTAAATGCAAGAGTTGAACAGTTTCAATTTGACTGTCCAAAATGCTCAGTTTGCGGAAACTTTTCTCCATGATTCTCCTTTGGTTTGCTTTTTTTGAAATATGTATGTCTGTGAGCAGTCCACCACCATGTTTAAGCGGCAAATATATTAAGAAGCGGTTCGCAGCTTCAACTACCCAGCTGAGAGAAATTGCCCACTTGCCTGTTTTAGGAATGGACAAGAAGGGTGATGATGATATTGTTATGGAAAATAATGTTTATCAAAGTCTTTTGAGGGCAACTGGTACTACCTCTTCTCCAGAGGCAGAGGAATCATTTTATCAAGCTATGACAGATATCACCCAAGGCTTCTACAAGGCATGTTATGGCTCACACTCTGAATCCATCACACTTTCCCGCTTCCATGCTTTAGTGTCAAAATATGAAAAAGCATTGGTGGCTAGAGATACTAAAAACCTTCGTGAGGCATTTGGTGCCCTCACATGTTTGAAAGTAAAGAATGCTTCCTCCAGAAGTAGCCGAGGCAAGCGTGAGACACGGACATATTCAACCATTGATGACTTTTTTCGGTGTATTGATGGTACAAATTTAACGAAGATCTTCTTTCAAACAACTCCGGAATACTCCATAGCATTTGTAATTGATGACACAGGAAGTATGCGTGATGAAATAGACGCAGTGAAGTGCCTTGTTCGCTCATTGCTGAAAAGTCAGGGAAAAGGACCTGCAAGATACATCTTGGGAACCTTCAATGATCCAGGTTAGTGATATGAAGCATGCATGCATATGCACAATGTCATGTAATTGACATGAAAACTTTGCTGCATTCCTTGTGAGCACATACACTGTCTCCATCCGAGTCAGTACAAAATAGTTTTTATCACATACGGGCATAGGGGTAGATGGAGGTGCACTGGGTACAGTGTGGAAATTCCTACATCATACACATAATATGCTGCAGGATTTAGGAAACTGCTCACTGTACCCAATCCAACCGCAAACTCTCTCTATAGCTCTATGCCCCTCTAGCCCCATGTATGCCTATATAGTTCTATGCATATCTATCCTTATGTCCATCTTGCCCCATGTATACCTAACCCAATATCCAGCCCTATGTGCCCATCCAACCCTGTGCAACAAATTAGTCTTGTTCCAATGGATATCATACATCTTTCTTCACTTTAATTTAATATATGGTTTACAGTATAAGTGGGATATGGTCCAGAATATAAGGCAAAACTAAGTATGTGTAGAATATAGTATAATAGCTGTGTAATCACATAAGCTATGACAGATGGCACAGATCATATTATTATAATAACTATAATAATAATATAATCATATTTTGTAGGTTCCAATCACACACATGGCATGATGCATAGTTATTTCAGCCTCAGATTTTAAAACAGAAATGATAATACAATCCTGTTTTTCTCATATTTGCAGTATATCACACAAGATTTTTCACTCCAAAATCTTACAGGACGAATGTTCTTTCCAATCTTGAACAATTCATAAATGATCTCAATAGCATTACAGCTCAGGGAGGTGGTGATGGTCCTGAGTATGGCATTGGAGCACTCAGTAGGGCATTGAATGTCTCCATCCAGAGAGTGGATGGTGCAAATCATTATTACAGTCACATAATACTAATTACTGATGCATCAGCAAAAGACTATGAGGAGATAGATGATTTATTTACAGCTCTTTCAGCTACAGACATTGTAGTGAGTGCCTTTCTTCCGCAGAATTCTTCAAGCAGTGGCTCCACTTGTCCAGAACGTTCTTCTTCAACCTATGAGCAATGCATTAAAGGCACAATGCGTGGATATACCGATTTAATTCAGAACACATCTGGGGTACTTGTTGAGGGTATAACACGACCCACTGCTCTTCAAGAGTTCATTGAAAAAATGGCTTTCTTTTCTTTTAATTCCAGTTCACCAATTTCCTGTAGTAGCAAGAGAAAGAAAAGAGCACCTTCGTCACATTACAAACGAACACTTGTTACAACATCTTGCACATATGTGCGAAACTTCCACATATCGGAACTTGCCATACACTTTGAATTGATTATAACAACAGCAGTGCGTGACCCTATACATGTACAAATCCGCAATACTAACAATCGCATTGTTAAATCAGCTAATATTAGTGATAGGATTACCTTTTTTACTTTTCAACTTCATGATGAAGGTGTAATCCCAGGCTTGTGGCATGTTTGTAGTAACAAAGAAATCACCCTGGATGTTACTATTGCAAACAATTTTATTTATAGTGTCGAGTTATTGGATGACGTTGGTAGTGAACCTGTTTCTCTACCACCAAATGGCTGCAGGTACACACTTCCTGTATTGATTTCAAGTCCACATTTTAGCCGGTTACAACCGGAAAGTACCCAATACCTAAGTGTTGTTAATTCTCGTGGAGCCATTCACCAACATGTTCCATTGAGACGCTGTGGCTTATATTTCAATGGACGCATGGATGCACCAGGGGAACCATTTCATCTACAGTTCAATGGGGTCACTAAAGGAGGACAATCATTTAATTCAACATTTATTGAGTTTACTCCCATTCCTTGGATTTTGCATGTTATTCCAGTCGCAACACACACTGAGATTCTCCCTGGCACTAGTGTTGCCTTTGCCTACCAACTGTCAACTAACTTTGGTCATTGGAAATTATGTTCCCTTACAGTAAAAATTGAGGCAAATACTACTGTACACGGTGTTCGTGTGACTGTCAACCCCTCACAACTCACTCTTAGGTACTCATTTATTCCCTTTTTCTTTGTCCATGTGAGTGCTGCCAGTGACATATCACATGGTCGAGGGAAGCTGGAATTCCTGTTTAGGGATCTTTCAGGTAAAGAACTGCTTAGAAATTCCGACACCACAATCGAAGTATGCCCTTACAGACATGGTAGGGAATGTTTTACATTTTAACATGGCAATCAA
>CAUJGJ010000001.1:1870000-1892500 GCA_963170055.1 Halisarca cf. caerulea
GCTCCTATTTCCCAAGGGATTTATGATCAAAGTAGACAGTAACTTCATGTCCTGTCCAATACTCACTCACACCCCTACCCCAACCTGATCCAATTTAACTTGCCTATCCCATCCAATGAACCTCCATCCAATTAATCACTCCCATCCTTGAGCCCCTCAATCACATCCAATGAGCCCATCCCACCCATTGATGCCATACACTCATCCAATGACCCTTCTCATCTAAAGAGGCCCTCCCACCTGTTGACCCCACTCATCCAATGACCCTTCTTATCTAAAGAGGCCCTCCCGCCCGTTGACCCCACTCATCCAATGACCCTTCTCATTCAATGAAGCCCACCCACCCAATGAGTCTTTTCCATCCAACAAATGAGACACTCCCAGTCATCCAATGGACCCATCCCAATCAGTGAGCCCCTCCCATCCAATGAGCCCCTCCCATCAAATGAGTCACTCCTATCCAATGAGGCCCTCCCATCCAATGAGGCACTCCCTTACAATGAGCTCCTCTCATTCTTTGAGCCCCTTCCAATGCATAAAACTCAAGATGCTCCTACATTTTGCAATGCAATATTGATTGAATTGCAATTTTCAATTAATATCCCAAATTATTGTATATTCTCGTCATTGGTATAATAAAAATTGGAATTATACTGAGATAACATCCATATCACTTACTATCATTTGTGTAATAATAATGTACTGTATTTTGTATGTAGCATGTAGTACAAAATGTTGCTGAACAGAATGTGATTGCAAAAGGGTCATCAATCCAGGTTTCTGGAAACGACAGATTTAGAACTACTAGTCTGAGAGCAGCTGTTAACATCTTCAGGGACATTCCTCAAATGTGGAGTCCTTGCAATATAGCTTGCAGTGTGTCCTGTAGTGTTGCATAAGTCTGCACGCGTCCACCTTCTGTTCGCCATGTTCCCCATCGTGTGGCTGTCTGCTGCTGTGTGGCATGTTGATCACGTATAAAGGTCCGTTGATGTTGACAACCTGTGGCCCCAACTGTCAAGCTCTCATTTTTCAATCTGTTACGTCAATGCTTCAATTTTAGCTTCCATTTCATTTTGAATCTCTCCCCGGAGATGATTGGCAGTTGTTGACTGGTCTTTACGGCACTCACGATCAGCTCTGGTCTCAAAAGCTAGGTTTAAGGTAGTGACAGCCATTTTGTGGACACCTTCAGCTTCAACCACCATCTGCAGGCTGCAGATGGTGGATTAGGATGAATGTGTATACAATGATTAAATATACTGCATTAGCACAGTGAACCACTCTAATCTGCTGCAATTTAGAATTTCAGTTTTATGGTGGATTAGTGGGTTGGTGGATTAATGAGGTTTGCACTCAGTACGTACATTGTAATTCGTTTTCAGAAACTAGGCCGACCGGATTAGCAGGTTGGTCTTTCAAATGAATAACTTCAGAATCTGTACTATATTGTGCTTTGATTGCATGCGATTTATATTATGTATAATATGTGCAATTTAAGATTATTTTGATGCATACTATATGCATGAATCGGTTATAATAATACGTACAGTACTTCTGTGGAATAGTGTATGCCGCAAGTGGTTCATGGCAGTGAGGCTTACAGTGAAACCTCTATAATCAGGACACCAACAGGACCACCATTAACTGTCCTGTTTATGGAGGTGTCCTTATTTCAGAGATTTTATATAGTACAAGTCAATGTGAGGGATGCCAAATGGGGCAGAACAGTGATGTCCTCGAGGCCGGTACTGTGGCTGCATTTCCGTGCAGGTTTCATTATATATAATAACAGAGGTTTCACTGTATATTCACCATGCATGTATGTCATTCTCTCATTCAATGTAAATCATAATTTTTTAGCTAGTACATATAATTAACATATCAAGCAAGAACATAATATTTTTTATACTATGAATAAATGTGAATTGGTACTTCACACAGCATGCAAATCATATGTATACTAGTACTACTATGACGTTTCACATGTATATACAGGCCTATTCAATTCCATTAAAAAAATATCTGCAGTTACGGCACTGCGTTGATCTCGATCACTCCATTATATGGCAGAAATAAAAAGAAATGGAGTGCTATTCTTTCGTCGCACGAAAGAATAGCACTCTATGACAACATGGTGGCTGTGCACATAGTCTTTAGGTGTTGGCCTGGGATGAAGTTTCTACTTCCCAGGGGATTCATGATCAATATGGACAGTAACTCCAGAGCCCTGTCCAACTAATGCTCACCCTCTCACCCCCTGAACCTGATTCCATCCAACTTACCCCTCCCATCCAATGAGCCACTTCCATCCAATAATGAGCCCCTTCCATCCAATGAGCCCCTCCCATCCAATAATGAGCCCCTCCCATCTAATGAGCCCCTCCCATTAAATGAGCCCCTCCCATCCAATGAGCTCCTCCCATCCAGTGAGACCCTCCCATCCAATAAGCCCCTCCCATCCAATGAGCCACTCCTATTCAATGAGCCCCTGCCATCCAATACAATCCTATAAGCTCGACCAATCCAATGAGCCCCTCCCATCCAATGAATCCAATGAGCCCCTCCCATCCAATGAGCCCCTCCCATCCAACAAGTCCCTCCCACCCAACGAGCCCTCCTATCCAATGAGCCCCTCCCATCCAATAACCCCCTCCCATCCAATGAGCCCCACCCATCCAATAATGAGCCCCTCCCATCCAATGAACCCCTCCTATCCAATAATGAGCCCCTCCCATCCAATAAACCCCTTCCATCTAATAACGAGCCCCTCCCATCCAATAATGAGTCCCTCCCATCCAATAATGAGCCCCTCCCATCCAATCAGGGTATCAGGGTATCAGGGTATCTTATTTATACTGGGGAGCCTTTAGCCATTGGCTATTCCTACAGGCACCCAGTAAACCCTCCCATCCAATAAGCCCTTCCCATCCAATGAGCCCCTCCCATCCAATAATGAGCCCCTCCCATCCAATGAACCCCTCCCATCCAATAATGAGCCCCTCCCATCCAATAAGCCCCTCCCGTCCAGTGAGTCCCTTCCATCCAACAAGTCCCTCCCACCCAACGAGCCCTCCCATCCAATGAGCCCCTCCCATCCCATAACTCCCTCCATCCAGTGAGCCCCTTCCATCCAATGAGCCCCTCCCATCCAATAAGCCCTTCCCATCCCATGAGCCCCTCCCATCTAATGAGCCCCTCCCATCCAATAATGAGCCCCTCCCATCCAATTAACCCCTTCCATCCAATAATGAGCCCCTCCCATCCAATAATGAGCGCCTCCCATCCAATGAACCCCTCCCATCCAATAATGAGCCCCTCCGATCCAATAATGAGCCCCTCCCATTCAATAATGAGCCCCTCCCATCCAATAATGAACCCCTCCCATCCAATAATGAACCCCTCCCATCCAATAATGAACCCCTCCCATCCAATAATGAACCCCTCCCATCCAATAATGAACCCCTCCCATCCAATAATGAACCCCTCCCATCCAATGACTTAAAATTCCTCCTATTCAATAGTGAGCCCCTCCCATCCAAGTGGCCCTTTGTATCTAATACAATGTAGATGTAGGGCTTGTGTATCGAGGAAGCTCAGTACAACAAGCCTTACACTTTACAATATAATTATTTTCATTGATATTCCCCATTATTGTACAGTATATTGTCATTGGTGTAATATTGTAATAATTATAAATAATGATACTGGCATAACATGCACACCGATATCACTTCACATACTATTGTTGGTGTACTAATAATAATGCAGTATGTACTGTGGCATGCAGTACATGTACAAATATGTTTGCTGAACAGAATGCGATTACAAAAGGGTCATTGATCCTGGTTTCTGGAAACCACAGATGCAGAACTGCCTGTCTGAGAGCAGCTGCTGACATCTTCAGGGGCATTCCCCAGTTGTGGAGACCTCGCAATAGCTTGCAGTGTGTCCTGTAGTGTTGCGTACGTCTGCATGTCCACCTTCTGTTCGCCATGTTCCCCATCGTGTGGCTGTCTGCTGCTGTGTGGCATGTTGATCACGTACAAAGGTCCGTTGATGTTGACAACCTGTGGCCCCAACTGTCGAGCTCTCATTTTTTCAATCTCCTGCGTCAATGCTTCAATTTTAGCTTCCATTTCATTTGGAATTTCTCCCTGGAGATGGTTGGCAGTTGTTGGCTGGTCATTGCGGTGTTCACGATCAGCTCTGGTCTGAAAAGCTAGGTTTAGGGCAGTGGCAGCCATTTTGTGGACACCTTCAGCTTCAAACTGCAGCCTGCAGATGGTGGATTAGAATGAATGTGTATGCAATGATATGATACACTGTATTAGTACAGTGGAACCTAACCCGCTGCAATGTTAGTTTTATGGTGGATTAGTGGGGTTGGCGGATTGACAAGATTTGCACTCAGTACATACATTGTACATCGTTTTCAGAAAGAAGGGTGGATTTGCAGGTTGGTAGAGTATAGGGGGGGGGGGGGGGGGGAGGGACGGATTACATAGGTTTCACTGTGGTATACTAAAATGAATACAAATACATACACCATGTATATACAATATCTTACACTATAGTGAGATATCAACTGGGCTGCGCATATGTTTGGTACTGTATATTGCGGACGTACAGTGGACCCTTGTTTATCCGACCATGTCTGTTCCTCATAAAATGTGTCGGATAAACCAGGTGTCGGACAAACCAGGTTAGATTGTACACAACTTAGTGATGAAAATTCACGGCAGAGTGTTGGATGAATGAGGTTTCAGATAAACCAGTTTCAGATAAATGAGGTGTGACTGTACATGTGTACTGTACGTATGTGCAGCAGTAGATCGTGTCTAGCTTACATGGAACCCAACCTATATAGCCAGTGTACTGCAATGCTGTGCACTCTCTAAAGCTCGTCTAGTCTACCAGAGCCAGACTTTTCTATAATGGGAGGAATCAGAATATTCCATATACATGTAGACAGCTTGCTTGGGACCTCTCAGGAGATTGAAGGGATATATGATTACAATTTGCATCTACTGTTGTAGCTATAGTGTGACTTGCTTAGCAAGTGCTTGGTTTAGTTCATACTCCTGGATAGTAAGTGCAGTGATTTCTCGTTTTGAAAAGTTCGGGCAGATTAACAAGTTTGTCGGATTATCCTATAGTTAGTGTGCAGCCTTTTCAATCATGCAATTCATGCACAAAATTAATGGCTGATAAAAGGGTTGACAGATAAGATGGCGACGTACTAATAAGAAATCACAGTCCTCATTCTGTCCCTGTGTATACCTCATGTACATCAACCAACCCTGATAGTAAAAACCTGGTTCAGTACATACTCCTGAACAGTAAGTACTCCTCATTCTGTCCCTGTGTATACCTCATGTACATCAACCAACCCTGATAGTAAAAACCTGGTTCAGTACATACTCCTGAACAGTAAGTACTCCTCATTCTGTCCATGTCTGTGTGTGTATACCTCATGTACATCAACCAACCCTGATAGTAAAAACCTGGTTCAGTACATACTCCTGAACAGTAAGTACTCCTCATTCTGTCCCTGTGTGTACCTCATGTACATAAACCAACCCTAATAGTAAGTACCTCTGACAACAAGTTCTGATTTTGTGTCCCCTTTGAGGTACATACTAAGTAAGTTTCACTGTAGCTTCCTATGGATAGTACTGTACGTAGAAACTTTCACCATTTTAGTTAAGTCCTGCATTAAAATGTTTAGCATGCTATGCTTGATAGCTTTAGTGAAATGCTGGAATAGGCTGCAGCAGTAACAGAATAGTCTGTTTAGACAGTGCACACTTGGCTGACTTACAGAGGCTCAGACTACAGAGAGATTTCATTGCATGTATGTGCCCTGCATTGTGTTCAAGGTTGCATGAGTGCACTTTCAAGTCCTGTACATAGCAAAGTACATAGTAAAGGCTATAACAGATCCACAGCCATGTATTTGTGATGTAAAAGATGAACTCTGACATCATTGGGATTGTATATGAACTGTGAAAGTTAGACATAACAGTTGCCCACTGCTCACACACCATGCACTGGTAATGCAGGTATATGTCCCTACACTACACTACCACAGGCAGTAAAAGGCCGTAGGTATGGAATATGTACGTAGAATACAAGCTTAGCCTATTGGATGAACACACGATTCCATTAATTTTGTGTGTCAATCATTTTTGTGGCTTATACTCCTCTCAATCTCTAAAACTTACGTTGTGAGAGTCATGTTCATTTGTGATTCTCTGGAGTTGTCCACATTTAAAGCCATCTTCCTTTAATTCTTCTCAGAAATCTCTCAAAGGATGCTATCTGGCCTCACTGTGTGCACTATGTGTGCACTGTATGTGTGTGGGGTGTGTTGCAGGTGTTAGCCACAGGAGCAGTCACATGTCCAAAAGGGGGTTTCACTATACAAAACTATAATAACACTGTAAGGGCGCCCGGGCACTATGCTTGATGTCTCCTCAGTATTGGGTATAGTGCATGTTATTATAGCTAGAATATAGGGGGTTAATTATTGGTTTAAGACATATTCATTATTGCTGACTGGGGCACATGTAAACTATATTCATGACACATCAAATAGATTTGGGAACAGTTGAACTCCGCTGCGGCTTAATTGTAAAAATTATGCATAATTTAATGTGATAGCAACTTTGATCGTTTCAAGACACACTTACAAATTGGATCTGGGAAAGATAATAAATAACAGCTAGCAGTGCATGCAAGGCTAGGGAAAGTACAACCTCAATATACAGTGGATTAAACCTCCATATAGTGGACTCTCCCAAATAAAGGACACGCGTGTAATAACAGTGTGTATGTGTGTGTGTGTGTGTGTGTGTGTGTGTGTGTGTGTGTGTGTGTGTGTGTGTGTGTGCATGTGTGCATGTATGCGTGTGTGTGTGCGCGCACGCGCGCGCGCGCGCGTGTGTGTGTGTCTGCATACGTGTGCACATATTATGTACATGTGTTATACATACACATACACACACACACACACACACACACACACACACACACACACACACACACACACACACACACACACATGTACACACACACACACACACACACACACACACACACACACACATGCACATACGTACACACACACACACACACATGTACACACGCGCGCGCACACACACACACACACACACACACACACACACACACGTACACATGTACAGTATTAATTAGACTAGTGTGATACACTTGATTGAGCATGCCTGAGTGCTGCCAATCTAATGATCAGCATGTATCAGATTCACGTATGTGCATGCATGCATGGCAACGTTTGCTCATGCATGCAACAAAGTTGACCATGATCAGCTCTAGCTCAACTTGCCATACTCCTATATCTTGGTGTGAATTTTGACTGCTCAAAGCATTATCTAATTATTTATGCAAAGTAGATATCCCTTTTGTAGAGAATGCAATCACGTATGGATGCAAGTGGTTTAGATTGTACCACGTACGCATGCACCACATACTACCTTGTACAATTAGTACACACATACAAATACACATTATGCATATATTACATACAGTATGTTTTATATACAGAGAAATTTATGTATGTACAGTATGTATGTTATAACACCACATTCACATAATAATAATACTGTAAAAATGTATTCACATCAGACAATGAGATGTTTCACTAACAATATGTGCCACAGTTCAACATACATATATGCTGTACTTATACTGTATATATATATATATATATACACTGGTACTATGTCAGTTTGTGTTGCATTCAGAGAGGCACGTCAGCCGGAGTGAACCCGGCACTGGCTTGATCCACGTAAGAGCCACTCGAGAACAGATCCTTTGAATTAGCAGACATGTATCTACAGGAAAATACAACAAACGCACTAGCTCCAATACACACTACTGTCCACACACGCACCCTACATAAGTAAACACCAAGCTGGATGGAATATACAGCAGCAAATACTGTCATAGTTTGAATTGAGAATGGGACAATATACAGTTAAACTTACTTAGTAAGGACATACCTGGGGTACATAGTACATACTCCTGGATATAGTATGTACTCCTTGCTTACTCCCTATCGTACAGTACATTGCTGAAAATAACACAGTGGGACCTCCACAATAAGGACATAGTACGTATAATAAACCTCTCTACAAAGGACACAATTTCAGGACCCACAATATTTCCGCCCTATGGTTCCAATACATTTCGAACTTCCCAAAAAGACAACCTCCTTACAAGAACAAATAGAGCTGTCCCAAAGTGTCCTTTGTTCAGCGGTTCCACTGTACCCTTAACAGTAAGTATTATTTTTCTGGCCCTTGACATACTAACCAACTTAAAGTTTGACTATACTGAATTCCTATCAAACACTCACTCTAAAATCTCCTTCAAGTGGAGATGGAGCTCTTGAATATGCTTCTCAGGAATCCTGGCCCTCGACAAGAACATTGGAAGTTTAACTACAATGACAAGAAAGGGAATTCGATGCTCATCATGGAAGACATATGACCAGCCACACAACCATCCAGTCCTAACAGATACACAGCAGATGGCTGTTCCATAACATACTCTTTTAACAGATGTAAACTTCCATTAATAGATGCACAAAGTCATAAATACGTATCTCATAAGCAAAATCTTAACTGATTGTGGATTGTTTGCAGGTGGTTGGCCACTTGCTCAATATAGAACGTGCTACTTACGTGTATACTCAGTGTGTTAAGCACAGGCATAAATGTATGCAAGCATGAACATATGCACACATGTACTTATGTATGCACTACACACACACACACACACACACACACACACACACACACACACACACACACACACACACACACACACACACACACACACATACACACACACACACACACACACACACACAAACAAACAAAAATGACAGCCCTACATTCCACTTTGTTGCTTATAAACACCAAACTAGCCATTTTCAAGTTTCTGTGTTTAGGGAAATACAAGGAGCACACTGACTCACCAAAAAGCCGTAAAAAGTGATGTGGGCCATACACATTGGATGGTTCAAATACATTCTCATCTACACCAACTGTTGAGCAATCGGAATAGCCGTTGAGCAAAAGCCCTTCATTTGATACTCTGTAAGCTTCTACAATCTGCTCAAACTGCTCCTTTTCTTCACTGTATAGCAGATGAGTGCTCAGAGTAACATCAAAATATGTCTTGAGACCATCAAGAACCTCTCTTAAGAGGGGCAAGTTTGTGTCCGGTTTGGAGTCCATACAAAAAGAGTAAAATTTCAACAATAGTGTACACACAGATTGGGAGGCAGGCAACTTTAGCAGGGAGTGTTTGCTGCAGATCTGAATGCAGTCTTGTTCGAGTTGCTCCTTGAGAGTATCGCTCAGATCAATGGGAACCTCCGCTGGGAAGTTGACAATATCGTCAATAACATTCTTTTATGGAGTTGACAAAGAGAAAAAAAAAGTATAAAAAGGACGCCCGATGTGGGGCTCGAACCCACGACCCTGGGATTAAGAGTCCCATGCTCTACCGACTGAGCTAACCGGGCTGCATGAAGTACAATGTTCAATAGCGCTTTATAAAAATGCAACAGCCAGTAGAAATGTGTACCCATTGTGCACAGTGTAGTGTAAGAATACTTGTTAATTCAGCATCGTTAGTGCAACAAATGTGGCCGGATTAAGATTCACGACTGGGGGCAAATTGCTTTGGAAAGCCATTCTAGGTATTATGTGTAAATTAGTTAAATAATGGATTTAGTTAAATTGCCTTTGAGAGTGGATTAACAAAACTGTTTTGAATTACTCAAGGATGAAAGAATTTGACAGGCTCAGAATGTGGACAGGTCTTGTGTTGCTCGTAGCATAACCTATGTGCAAACCACCTATCATCTTCAGCCTCTGTACATGGCCCACAAAGTGGAATGTACCACTATCAACCTGACAGTCAAAATGATAAAAGTCTGAAAAATCAAAATAACTTCCTACAGAATGTTATTGAATTATGTAATCCCAATGAGGAAATTGACATCCCATGAATGATATGAAACTATCTTGTACTGAGATGTGGTTTAGCCTGAAAGAATAGCATGACTAGAGTGCTCGGGGGAACCAAAAACTAAACACGTTCACAAACACTTACACTATCAAAATACAAAATGCAAGCAGTGTAGGTCTAGACATTTCTTGTCATACTCGGTTGCATCATCGACTCTCTATACTACATACATAGTATAGAGAGTCTATGGCTGCATCATCGACTCTCTATACTACGCACATAGTATAGAGAGTCTATGGCTGCATACAAATGGTTGGTCTATGGTTGCATCATCGACTCTCCATACTACGTACATAGTATAGAGAGTCTATGGTTGCATCACAGACTCTCTATACTACGTACATAGTACAGAGAGTCTATGGCTGCATCATCGACTCTCCATACTACATACATAGTATAGAGAGTCTATGGTTGCATCACAGACTCTCTATACTACGTACATAGTATAGAGAGTCTATGGTTGCATGCACACAATATAATCAGTGGGATATACGTATACAGTGGAACCTCTCTATAACGGACACTTTGGGACCAGAAAAACAGTTTGTTATACAGAGGTTTCCACTATTCAGAGGTTATCTTATATCCATAGCAATCTCTCTGGATCCACAGAAGCAGTCTGTTATAGAGAGGTTTCTACTGTTAGGGTAGTTTGTTATAAGAGAATCTATCGTATCATAATCATCAGTGCAGATAAACCTTATGAGGTGTTGTCATACACTTTGGAAGGGAATTGCATAGAAGACTGTTCAGTATGCGTAAGTATGTATGTTCAACCACCCCAAACGGCTTCTCATTTTTCACAGTTGTTTCCCTATTTACCACCTGTGTCCTGTAATTTTGGTTCACATTGTTGTTGCTGAGTATGATGTACGCTGTGGACCACTTCATCAATACAGAGTAGTTTACACATTGCCATACGTAATAGGACTGAAGCAGGTGTCTATATACATAGTTGTGGAAGTATCAACGTAGTCTAAAATAGCCTCAGATACAGTATCTCAGATACCATCTTGTAAATGTGAATGTACACGCAAAGAAGCTTGCTCGCGACACTACTGGGCATCAGTATCAAGCAATACATCTGTTTATGCTTCAGTATGTAGTTTTAGAATGTCTTTGGACAGAATCATGTTTGGTCGAATTACAGGATGGAGTAAAACTTATTGCCCCTGAATTTCATGTATCCAAATATTTAAGAATACATATACAAGAATAAAGCCACTATTTTAGCTATCTTACGCACACGTACCACGATTTCATCTTCTTCGCACACATCCACTTTCTTTCTGTGCTTACCACGACCTCCTCCACCCCCTCCTTTCGGTGTTTGGCTACGTCTACGAGAGGACATGATACCTTGTGTATTAAATCAGACGATGCTTGCGATATCCAGTTTCTTTACAATAAAAAGAATGGTACAATTCCGTTCTGTTTCAGGATTCATTACTGAGCGGCCATGTTCAATGAGTCACGTGACATAAAATGGCCACAGCTGGAGACATTCCGACCCGAACTGAGAGAATCGCTTATCAAGTCAGCGAAGTAGCTCTGCAGCTGGTAAACGAACCGTCACTTGGATTGTACAGAATTAATGAACATGTTTCTACAGCAGTTCCGAAGATTAGAGATTGCGACAAGAAGCTGGGTTCTGCCCTCAACAAGATGAACGGGTGTGTCTTCGACATTGACTATGATAGTGAAGCCATCAAATCTTTAGAGAAAGTAACTCAGTTTGAATCAATTTCAAGTGAAATACAACGTGCTATCGTACTTCAAAAGAAGTTAAATGACCGGAAAGAAACAAAAATTGCCTCGAAACAGGGAGCCAAATCGTCTGCTTCAAAAGAGGACGGCTCCACTTGGCCTACCACAGAAGGAAATTTGACAATCAATTAACGTGTTCTTTTGTGTCATATACCGGTAAAGGTATCTTTACACTCGCGAGGGGGTGTGTAAACATAGAGGTGTATTCTAGAAAGAGAAATTGCTCTTTATGCCAGACAAGCTGTCATCAGTACGAATCCTATATCTGACCTCCCAAATACCATTTTCATTAATTGGCTAGATCTACTGTATTTGTGATTCAAGCTGTACATTTTTGTGTCGACATCCCACTGTGTGTGTTTCTGTATTGAAGGATCTGTGGTTACACTATGTGTCCATGATGCTCTCATGGAAAACAATTTATATTTCTGAAATGAAACATGTTTAATGGTAATTTGGTAGAGGCTCATTGCTAGGGCATATAAATAGGGCCGGGTAATTATTGAGCGTTCACGTATCAGTTTTTCTTCAGCATTGTAACTGACGAAAACCTCCGTGATCAAAATGTCTTACATTCCATTTGTTTCTACTGCTACGTGATTGCTCATTAGTTACCCAGCCCTACATGTTTAATGGTTTAGATGGAAAATTGATACATGTATTTGATTTTATTCAGAATATATGTGTGCTTATAAGTGTTGAGTGTGACTCCTTGTGTGTGTGTGTGTGTGTGTGTGTGTGTGTGTGTGTGTGTGTGTGTGTGTGTGTGTGTGTGTGTACATTCATGTGCATTCGTGTATGTTGACATACGTACGTATGGATGTAAGTATATGAATTGTAATTCTGTTAATCCCACTTGTACCTTTATCATGTATCCAAAATAAAGAGAATTCTTATGGACCTATTTTAATTCATTTTGGTAGTTTGGCGGATTGGTAGATCATCCATCGATGTGCAGTCCTACCAGCAGATTCACACAATATCGATGGAGGATACAAAGTGCATTGTGGTGGATAAATGACATGTTGGTACACATGCATGTACAGAGGAATCTTATCAATTTTTAATTGTTTGGTATACATTATACACTGTTTCTCTTGTATCCATAGCCTTTAGCTATAGACAGTATCTATACTTTAGCTGAGCTATAATTACCCAGAAACATTTTGGAATGTCAAACAAGCATAAACAATTTAACCATATATTTATACACATGTATAGTTGTGTCACAATTGTGCAAGTGGTTAGTTATGGCAGTGAGGCTTACAGTGAAACCTCTACAATAAGGACACCACTGGGACCACAGTAAGCTGTCCTGTACAGTGAAACCTCTATAATAAGGACACCACTGGGACCACAGTAAGCTGTTCTGTACAGTGAAACCTCTATAATAAGGACACCACTGGGACCACAGTAAGCTGTTCTGTACAGTGAAACCTCTATAATAAGGACACCACTGGGACCACAGTAAGCTGTCCTGTACAGTGAAACCTCTATAATAAGGACACCACTGGGACCACAGTAAGCTGTCCTGTACAGTGAAACCTCTATAATAAGGACACCACAGGGACCACAGTAAGCTGTCCTGTATAGTGAAACCTCTATAATAAGGACACCATGGGGACCACCATTATAATAACTGCCTTGTTTAAATTTTTGGGGGTGTCCTTTCTGAGGTATTCTATATGATCAATGCAATGCATGTAGGGGTGTCAAATGGGGCTGAGCAGTGGTGTCGTGTTAAAGGAGGGTGGCTGCATTTTGGAGTTTCACCGTATACTCAACACGCATGCCATTTATGCATTAATTCATGATCAATTTTAATCACAATAGTATGAGTAATATTATGAGGAACATAATATTATAGCACTTAGCAGCAATTGAATTCATTACTATGAAGTTTCCAATTTAAGTACAGGCCTATTGAGTTCAACAAAGATTCCGTAGTTATGTACTGCTTTGAATACTGGTCATGATCACTCCACTAGACTGCAGAAATAGAAGGTAGTGCTTTTAATTTTTTTAAACAAAGTTGCATATTTTGAAACTAATAATTTGCGTGCATGTGTGTGTGTGTGTGTGTGTGTGTGTGTGTGTGTGTGTGTGTGTGTGTGTGTGTGCGTGTGTGTATGTGTGTGTGTGTGTTGTGTGTGTGTGTGTGTGGGTGGGTGGGTGTGTATGTGTGTGTGTACACATGCATGTGTGGAAGCATGTCAATTTGAGCATGTGTGACATAAAACATAATGATAGTATATTCTCATTATGACATTCACCTGCAGTTCGGCGTTCACACAGTATACCGGTGTACCCAGGAGCACACAGGCATACATTGATAACTCTTCTTCTGATTACTCTTCTTGAGCAAGTACCACCATTTTTGCATGGGCAACTTGATGTCTACAAAAGCAAATAATGTACGCATCTGTTTAATTGCTGTGTAAATGCACATGCACTATATAGCTTGGAGATCATTGGACAGATCTAGGTGTTGTATACATATAATACATAACACACACAAACACAGTCACATGCACAAACACGAACACACACATAAGCACACAATCAAGCACACACACACACACACACACACACACACACACACACACACACACACACACACATACACACACACACACACACACACAAAAACACACACACACACACACATAAGCATACACACGCACACACACACACACACACACACACACACACACACACACACACACACACACACACACCAACAAACACACACACACATGCAAACACACACACGTGTTCCTGGGTGCACTCACCCCTACTCCAATAATTGTGTCAGAATTCTTGAGTAGTTCTTTGCCAGAAACATCTTTCAATACTAACACGAGCCTACCCCTGCCAGCTGATGCACCACTTGCAGCACTCACACGAACACGGAATGTATTGCGAGAGGTAGATCCAACAGAGACTAGTGAAGGGACTGGAGTGACACTAACACCTGAAAGACTGATGTTGGCTTCAATTCCAATGTTAAAGGTGCATGATGGCCATTTGTTAGTGGCAGTGAGTTGGTAAATGAAGTCAGCACTCTTACCAGGAGATACCTCACCAGGATTAGAGGTGAGGGTAATATCGAGAGATGGTGGAGGGGGGACAAATCGCCTCACAGCAGTTGCAGTAAAGGAATATCCTGCAGTAGTAACTCCATTAAACTGCAAGTAGAATGGTTTATCAGGTACGAGAATAGTCCCATGTAGGTAGGATCTACAGCGGGTTAGACTGACTCTTTGGTGGACTCCGTCAGAAGTAAGCACATTGATGTACTGTGAAGGAGTGACTTGCAGCTTGTCCAACTGTGGTGTGAATACGGCCAACCTGAGGTGACGTGCGCAGCCCGAAGGTGGAAGAGACTCAAGTGGATCATTGGTTGTTTCATTAAGGAATTCAGTGCTAAAGGCAAAATTGTTCTCAATGACAACATCTAAAGTAAAGTCAGCATTGGCCGAAACGTTCCACAGACCTGGTATGACATCAGCTCCCTCAAAATGATGGACTACAATATTCCTGATAGTAGCCGTCTTGACAACCACTCCCAGAGGATTGGTAATTGTGAATTCCAAGCTACTGACACGTGGTCCAGGAGAAATGACAACTCTTATAATTGATGCTAGCTCTGATACACTGAACAGCTCTACAGGCAACACTGATGTGGAGTATATTGGTAAAGCTGGACTTCTCCTTTTGCGACCTGTAGCCTGACAAGACACTGGCCTTAGTGTACCTGTAGTTAGAAAATTGTATCGAACTATAAACTCATCAAGATTGGTTGCCCTGACTAAGCTATCAACATCTATTCCGCCAGTCTCTTTAACAAAATCTAAATAGCCACGAACATTATTTCTGATGCAGTTTTTGTAGGCGGAGGAAGTATAATGCATTCCACACATGGGGCTAGAACTAACAAGATACTGGGGAAGAAAGGCACTAATGATAATGTCTGAGTGCGAAATCTCATAGTGCACACTGTCAACATCCATGTAATCCTTAGGAGGGGCATCTGTGAATAGCAGCAGTTGGCTGTAAATGCCATTGAGGTCAGCGTCTACAACATTCTTGATTGAAGCATCTATAGCCCTCTTGATTGCCCGAACACCGTATTCAGGACCATCCCCGCCACCATGAACACTGATGCTATTCAAATCAGTAACAAACTGTTCGAGGTCCGTGAGACTGTCCGTTTGGTAAGTCTTAGGAGTGAAAATTCCTGTATCCAACTCTATAATGTGGAAAATACAAGAAATGCACACTATATAGTATATGACATTGTACATATATATATATATATATATATATATATATATATATATATATATATATATATATATATATATATTATAGAACGTCTAACGTAACGTCTAATGTAATGTCTTCCATAGTGACATCCACCCACCCCACTTCCTGTAGACACTCCCTCAGACAGTCCAACCATGAGCAGATGCATTACCAATTGCTTCTATTGCAGCCATGCATCTTCAGTATTCTGCTGTGGTTTACTCATTGTGACTGATTACTCTTCACCAAAACTGAAAGCATCGAAGTTTGGCTGACCAGCTGACAGGGAGTATCCCCATTAAATGTAAAGAAGATCTGGGGTGACATTTTCCAACACCAAGATATATATGATATGCTCAAAGTTGCACCTGTTCAATAGGTTCCAGATTCTGAGTACAGTCCCAAACCTCTTAACCATACAGAATAACTGACTCGATTAAGGCCCCCATCAGTTTCAGGAAAGTTCCACCTTTGATGTCGCCAATGGATGACCTACAATAGGCCAGCCATTCGCCTAGTGCTCGCTTTCTAGCTTCCGCCCTAGATTCAATCATTTGCCTCATTTCAAGAAACTCGTCAAGTACACATCCCAGGTACTTGTAAGAGGACACCATTTTGACTTCTTCAGTCCCAATCATGAAAGTCGATATGGTCTTCTTCATTCCTCTCTTTCGCAAATGCAGAATTGCACATTTGTCAACATTCACCTCAATGGAATTATCTTCACACCAGCTGTTCAACTCATCCAAAGTAGCCTTGAGACCTTCATCATTGCCTGCCACTAAAGCTAAGTCATCTGCAAACATCAGCCCTAGAACTATAGCCCCACCATGCACAACAAATACCTACCCCTTTATTCTTAAACATCGCCACCAGATCATGCACAAACAGGGAGAATAATAAGGGAGATGTACAACACACAACCTTGTCTGACTCCTATATATTATATATACACTGCCCTCCAAAAGAAAGTTAACAGTGGCGTCATGATAGAAAATGGCGGTGACAATGAGCACAATAGCATATAGTGAAACCTTTCTAATCTGCCACATTGAGAGTGTACGTCAGTTTTACGGTGGATTAGTAGGGTTGGTGAATTAACAAGGTTGGAATACAGTACATGCATATAATTCATATAATTTATTGAAAACTAGGAGTTGTTGGCGTGCTTATCAAGTGCAAAGCTGTAACTACAGTAATGCTACATACAAGACTGCAACAATACTAAACTACCGTACTTACCTGGATCGTTAAAAGTTCCCAAAATGTATTTTGCAGGTCCTCCTCTTTCACTTCTCAGAAAGGAACGGACGAAGCACTTCACTGCCTGTATCTCACCTCCCATACTGCTTGTGTCATCAATTACGAATGCAACAGAAAAATCCACTCCACCGATACTCAAAAATACTGGTCCCAAATCGCTCCCATCAATACAGTCAAAAAACTCATTGATATCTGTATAAACATCACGTTTTTCTCGGCTGTCAATTGAACGAGCCGATCTAGACTTGTCTTTCAAGCACATCAACCTTCCAAATATTTTCTGGAGCTTTTGTGTATCTTTTTTCCCCAAGGCCTTCTTGTACTCAGACACCAAGGTAGAAAAGTCACTCAGTATGACTAATTCGGAGCTGGAGCCATGACAAGCCCTATAGAATGCCTGGGAGACTGCTGCCATAGCCTCGTAAAAAGTTGCTGATGCCTTTGGAGAAGGTTTGGTTCCAGTTGCCTTTAGGATCCCATCATAAACAGCTGCATATGTGGCACTGCTGCCTCCATCTTTCGCCAAAATCTTTAGAGATGATAGCTTCCGCAGTTGATTGTTCACAACAGCTTCTCTTCGTCCGATGTACCCACTTGTCAAACTGCTGCAAGTTGGCTCAACGAACAAAACTGCATCTGATGGTGTTAACGTTGACGCCCAACAGAGAATTCCGACAGCTGATATCCACAGTTTGATCATACTGCCACTAGAACCTTCCAATCATGTATAGTGAGTGCTGATTTTTTCGACTTCTGACTCCCCTTTTTATACCATCAGACAGGATTTTTTTATAACATCAGACACCTTTGATGATATAATCCCCTCCCCCCCAACCAGTTTGATTCCCTTGCACTATCACCCTATAATATTACTATTATTGTGATCTCATGAGGAAGCGTACAGCAGTTGTAACTATGTCTAAGAGTATACCGGTCCGTTTAATTGTTAATGTTTGGAGAGGGGGAATTTATTAGTATTATTGAACACTTTACAAGGCTTAGCACAGGAGGAATATGAGATAGGGTTATTGCATGTGGGAGAAACATTAAGTGAAAAGAGTGATGTGCTTGAGAGACATATATATATACACAAACATAGTATATATAGTGTATAGCCTAAGAAACACAATATAGACCATAGTGATGAATGCTGTTGGAGATTCTGATTTGCCTGAAATTGAAATTTGTACTTGTTATAATAGCCTATTTAAAGATGCATGGTGTGATAATACATTCTTGAAATTAGAAGTACTTTGGTAGAATGGGGTATCTTATGCTACAGTATTTGATAAGATAAAGTAGGTCTTGCAAATCGTACCGACATATTTTCGGGAGGAGGTTGAGTTGGATGAAATGAGATCTATAATCTAGCTGATGTGTAGTTACGAAGGATGAATTTGGTGGTATTTTTCTCGAATTACGCAGATAAGAGCCTGCATTTGCAAAAATTCAACTGTGAATAATCGGTTGGATATATCAATACATAGTGTTTGTCTAAGATATAGTGAGTACTGGTCCATTTGCAAAACTAAAAGTGAATGTCATGCAAGTTCATGCGCATTCATTAAATCTACACCCCACAAGCACTTATACGATGAAGGGTGTATAAAAACATTTAAATATGGTAAAAGGAAAGCACTTTTAATTGGAAGAATGGTAAGTTGTACAAAACAGGCACAGGGCTGGGTGGACAAAGGGCTAGACATACATAAGGCTAGATGGGAATAGGGTTAGACATAGTTTAGCAGTTGGACTGAGTGTACACTGTACAAATTTCTACATCCCATAGCATATATATTATATGTGTGTCAAGTATTGTATGCAGGCATACAATACTTGACTTCTTCAATTAAGAACCACATATTAAACTAAAATAAATATTATGTGTATATACAGTATATAGATCTTGCTTGCTAAGTACCTTGAAGGGATCTGCAGACAAAATCAGTACTTGATATATAGCATCATGCTGAAAGAAATAATTACCACATATACTATAGGAGGGGACAGATTACGATCTGGAGTACTTGCTATCCTGCATGGAGTATGTACCATAACACAAATATTGTTATTATTCTATTATTATTAACCACACTTGACAGTTATGTGATAGCTCAACACTCCATTTGCCTCATCAGCAATTATGTCAGACTGCATGGCATGCAATAGTAACTGACTTTAAAGTCTTAAGCTGGGTTCACATTATGATGCTTTACCTTGCGTTGTGTAAGCGTCACGCGTTACGTTTGTTGTTTATTTGTGAACATTGTGTGTCATACAAACATCTTGTCAATGACTTTTTTAAATACAACAATGACATATAATAATATTGTAATAAGTTGTTTTTTTAATGACTACAATACTATATAATACATGCTAATTTAATACTATGTACGTATATGACCTAAGATCATGCATTGTCACTCACGCCTGGGTTATCCGGACTTGAGTTATCCAGCAACCTCATTTATCCGACCATCAATTCAGCAACACTGACTATCTCTATGTACACAAATCTGCCTTACTTATCCAGCAACCTGTGTTATCTGACAAGTACTTTGGCTACAAACTGTGTCGGATAACCCAGGCATGACTATATATATATATATATATATAATATTATATAGTTCTGAAAAATGAATTATAATTATAATTGTACTGAGTGCAAACCTCATTAATCTGCCAACCCCACTAATCCACCATAAAACTGACATTCCCAATTGTTGCGGATTAGAAATGTTTTACTTTTAATTCAGTGTAATGATTATGATCACATATTAAGAGAGTCCAGTTGTATACATTTGCATCATTACTTTCTGGTAAAAAATGTTTTCAAATTCAGATCAGAGTCAGCCAATCAGCTTTCTTTGGGGTGCATGGTGTGTGTGTGGGGGGGGGGGGGGGTGGTGGGATCTAGTTCGGGTAGACTTCATATTGAGTGCATGGGTTGACACCAGCTGGCTTGCATGACGTGCAATTTTAGGTGCACAGCCCAATATGCAGTTCAGGCTGCTTCCACTTCTTTGGCTGTCAAATAGATAACTTCCTCAAATTAATGCCTCAAACACAGCTAGCCACAAAGTGCACTGATATAATATGGTAGTAGATGAGATAACTTTGATGATTGCATTATGGTACTTTTATGGTGCACCCCCTTTTCATCTCCAGTTTCTTGTTGTTGTACTAGCACACTTTTCACTTTGATGCTGACTACAACCTTATACATGGCTGTAATCAGCATTGTACGTATCAGAGATACGTACACAATTAATTTTAGCTTTGATTCATGCACCAGAACTGTGCTCAATCAAATTAGAACTGTGCATCATTATTTGATGTCACCTTCAACTGTGCTTCAGGTCATATATTCACCTTTAGCAATCACAAATCAATCCCAAACTATGATGATGTTGAATGCCAGCTAGTGCTGACAAAGAAACTTTTTGCTGGCTATATATCATATAATACATAGAAGAAGCCTTGGCCACCAAGCACGCCATGCCACCCTTTTAATTAATGACCTGGTGAAAAGAAGCCTTATATACTGCAACTGACATTCCAGCCCTTCTGGAGCCACCAGGTCTATTCCGATCAGATGGAAAGCAAGATAGTCGGTATTAGTCCGTATATCTCAATACTATCCTCCAATATTTGTGTATGGGGTACCTGTAATTCCATGGAATTAAGGGAGAGCTAGCATTAGTGTGGGAGGTAATCTGCGCCAATACCTTTACCACTTCATACGTCTCCTTGGCCTTAACTGGAGCTGGCCTGGTTGCAAACCAGAGGAAAAGGAAAAGGCAAAAGTACAGTCACCTGGCAGCAAGTATGTTGCTACACATTCGTCCCAATTGCATGCAGTGGAGACCACTGGGGTCTTGGGGGAGGAAGCCATGCATGTCTTCAGGGAAGTTGGACGCCTAACCAGATTGATATCAAATGATCCTTTCAAAATTTGTGCCCGAAGATCAGTGTATGTATCAAAACATTTAACTCTTCAGCAATTTTGGGTAGTAGTAATGGCTAGCATCTTTGCTTCTTTTTGTATTAAGCATAATTATAGTTTTAGTTGTAGCTTAATTTATGTACCTATGGTATGCATGTGTATGTGTGCAATTTTGTGACCGTATATATGTATGTATGCTTTAAATAATTATTCCCATAAAACATCATGTTATAGTTATATCCCAGTACGAGCATGATATCCAGGTTTTCGCGCCCAAGATCAAGGCGAAGCCGAGGTCATGGGTAATGACCTGGATATCATGCGAGTGAACTGTATGGGATATGACTAACTTCTATCCCATGCATGCAAATTGATTTTCAATTAGTAGACTTGATTGGCAATAATTGATTTCATTAACACCAAATTGACTCTAATAACACCCTGGTAGTTATTACCCAGGTTAGTAACCCAGGATATACACTCAAATCGATAAATTCACTTGATACAACTCTTCACTTGATATAAGGGTTGCATCCGCCACCCAAACTAGGGGTGAAGGTGGCCTTTGGCTGCTTATACTTGTCCAGGCTTCTTCCCACAAGAATTCTTGCATCCTTTTCTGTTACATCTATACTAGGTCACCCCTAGTTTGGGTGGCAGGTGCAACCCTTATATCAAGTGAAGAGTTGTATCAAGTGAATTTATTGATTTGAGTGTAATTTCTATAATATCAAGAGTAAGTTTGTAATAATCTAGTGCAATTATATACTAATTATATTATCAAATATAATTGTTGTATAGGCCAATGTCTAATGGTCACATTGGTGCAACGTTGACCCTAATTAGTAAGGGTGTACAAAAACCATAATAATGGTAAAAGGATGTAGGATTGACACAGGATCGTGCAAAAAGCCATTCTCAAAAAAGGATTCTCCAAAAACACTTAAAACAAGGTTAAGTTGCAAAACCGGAACAGGGCTAGGTGGGCAAAGGGCAAGACAGGCATAGGGCTAGACGAGCATAGGGCTACACATGCATGAGGCTAGACGGGTACATGATTACACAGAGTTTAGTTGGATTGAGTGCACACTGTGCAAATTCCTACATCTCGCACGTGCAGCACATTATACAGT